>JAOYSI010000173.1:0-18544 GCA_025775065.1 Hiodon alosoides | reverse complement strand
GTACCGTCCACACACTGTAATACCCTGACGTGAGTACCCTCGTACCGTCCACACACTGTAATACCCTGACGTGAGTATCCTCGTACCGTCCACACACTGTAATACCCTGACGTGAGTACCCTCGTACCATACACACACTGTAATACCCTGACGTGAGTACCCTCGTCCCATACATACACTGTAATACCCTGACGTGAGTATACCCTCGTCCCATACACACACTGTAATACCCTGACGTGAGTATCCTCGTACCGTCCACACACTGTAATGTAAGTAGAGCTTAGGGCTGAGCACAGGCGGAGCTGGGAGACCAACGGGATGCACCTGTTCATAGAAAATTGCGTATATGCAAACAGCCGTTCTGTAATGTGAATCGTTGGACATAAAAATGTAATCTGAACTAATTCTGTGCAGCTGCTTACAATGCATCCCATATAAAATGATTGCATGTTGGATTATTTTATTGATCTTTTGGGTCTTTTGGGTCTAATAATATATTTTGGCTCACATTCATCGTGTTGCTAGGTGATTCAATGACACATAATTAATAAATAACACAGATTTTAATGGCTTGCTATTGTGGTGAAAACTTGATAATGACTGCATTTAATGCACAGCCAGTTAATGCACAGCTGCCTTTCTGCTCCTAGCAAAAATACACAGAATAATTCACATGCATACTTGATTAGAATGACGTTCTATTCAGTGACACAAACACAACTGATAAAGAAATCTAAATCCGCTCCCTAACAAACAGGATTATGTGAAAAAACAGACTCTTTGCCCAAATGGGTCTCAAAGAAGTTTGGGCAAATTTTACGCCTTGTGGTACAAATATAATGTTGCACCGCCGCTCATTTGGAATCCTGAACACGCATCCTGGCTGGAAGGGCTCTGTGTCATTTTAGTGACTAGGTTCCTGTATTTTCCTGTTTCTCTATAAACCTCCATGTCCACACGCCTGTGCCGCAACCAAAATAGCGTCCCCAAACCGTCATTCAAAGGAGACATTTTGGTTGCATCATGTAGTCAATGAAATCCAGGGTCTTTGCTGCGGCAGGTGAGGAGAAACCTACATTTCTCGTGGTGTTAAGCAAGCTGAAGCAACCGGTCCTAGAGTAGCCTGCATACCTTCTAAGTCAATCCGTAGCACCCTTTGATAGTATTTTTCAAACGTTTTTGCAGCAGCTGCCACTTTCCTTAATCTTTTAAGCCATCACATTGAGAATCTCCTTACTTAAGCCTCCAAACCCAGGGGACTGAGATGAGCTCAGAGCTGATTGATCCCAATTAACTTGGTCCATTACAAACTGATTCATTCGTGGGCTGAATTATTCAAGCCGTTTCATAAGCCTTGTAAACATTGCTCGGGATTAGGGTCCTGCACTTTGTTAGGGTGGCGAGATTGGTGAGAGACTCATCTATTGACACTGCAGAGCACTCTAAGAACACATCTGTGATCCGAATGTCCCCTGTAACGTGTTCTGTGCTTGGCAACCTGCGTCTCTAAGGATCTTCTCGGACAAAGGACTGTAGTCTATTACAGTCGGGTGTCCTCGACTTGTAATGCGGCAGTCTTTTTTTTGTAAATATGTAGACTTTTGTAAACACGCAGTAGGGAGTGATTTATGCTTGTTCCTTGCTTGTTTTGCAAAGTACCAGGAAAATGCATAGCAGCTTCTGCATTTGTGTAGAGGTGGAGCAAGGTACATTCGGTGTAGGTGGTGTACAGAGACAGGGCTTTGAAGCCCTCTTGTTTTAGCTTGCTCCACAGAGTAGCGGAGGAGAGTGAGTAATGATGCTGGCTGTCCTTGCTGGGCCGCTAGCCACTCTGAAGGACAGATAAGATCATTATTGCGGGTTGGGGTTAATTAGTAAGAATGAGCGAGCCGGAATGAGAGTGCTTTCAGACATCCCCGGCCAAGAATACAGAACACCTTCTCTGGAGTTCCCTCAGAGAGGCAGCGTGCACATCGGGTCATGTAATTCTACCTTTCAAAGTGCTGTTATCTTGGCAGATGTGACTGGTTTTCGGACTGCAGGTTTGGGCAGAGTGCGTCCGACGGAAGCAGCATGGAACTAGGAGACAACTCTGGCATGTTTTTGGGACGGCCATAACTGCTCTGCTCCGAGTGTGGAAACTCTCGTTTCGACTGAGCACACTTTAGTACTCTTTTGAAAGTTGTCTTTTCAGCAAAGACTGCACCGTAATTACTCTGCACACAGTTGCCACATAGGTATAGTGGTGCTCCACTCTGCATCTAGGCACCTAGAACAGAAAGCAGATGAGCTTTGATGTTCTGAGGGGAGGGGAGGCTGAGGAATGGGGCTGGTCTCCGCCTTCAGTTTCCCGGTTGTGGAGCAATGTCATTGTTAATGATGAATATTCAACAGCTCACTGTATAAGCTGCAAAAGGGGCTCTTTAAGGAAGCGCTAAATGTGACCAGCCCCATAGTTATTGGTTCTAGCTGGTGTGTGTGTGTGTGTGTGTGTGTGTGTCTAGTTGGTTGGTGGGAGACTGAGGCAGCAGCGATGAACCGCTTGTCCTCCGCTGGCCGCGGCCTGCTCCGCGGTGGCCGTAATGGATGCGTTTGCGTGAAGACGCCAGGGAACGGGGACTGACGTCTCAGCCAGGGTTCCCTGATAAAGTCACCAGTGTGTTTCACATGCGTTTCTGGGGCAGGATTCAGTGGTACAGAAATTAATTTGTTCTGTCAACTTGTTCAGCGCCACGTTTTGGCAGCCCACCCAATCCAATTTGCTGAACATGTTATTCAGCAGGGGAACGAAGAAAAAAAATTCTTAGAACATTAATGCCCAATGCAGAGGTTTTATTATGCACACCTAAATTGTGTGGTTCCGTGTGAGGGGTGATTTTAGGGGTGAATCAGCGATAATTAAGGTCCCTGCACACATCTGATGGAGCCCAGCGTTCCTATGTGCGGAGAGAAAAAAAAGAACAACTTAAACGAGATTGTTGTCATTTATCATTTGACTCCGTGTCCTTTTCTGGGTCACGCGCGGCCAGTGAGAAGATGAGACACTATCAATGATTATTAATCATTGTAGCTGTGTGGGCCTGGATTGATTCTCTTTCAGTCATTTCATTTGGCCTTGGCCATTCTTCAGCAAGTTCCTGGGGTTGGGGGAGGGGCTGACAGCAGTGGAGGAAGTGGAATGCGTTTGGTGCAGTGTGGTAGGATGGTGGAGCAGCGTAGAGCAGGGTCACCCTCCCCCAGCAACAGTGCTAATAATTTCTTTACCTAAGCCTCGATATTAAACATTGGAACATCTACTCCTCTTTTTTCCTTCATCACTCGCCAAAGACGGCTGTTTGAAACGAGGCTCCCCTCCAACACTTCTGACTTCTGATATTGTTTTTAATTGAACGAGGCTTGAAAACTGGCACCATAAATCAACAATGAATGGATCTGTAATGAAATGCAAACTACTGTATATTAACTGGGGGATCGGTAGAGGTAGGCAGAACAGCTGGCCTTGATTAATTAAGTTTCTCCTGTGCGTGTGTGAAGAGTATAGGACAGGACTGACCTTGGTGCGGAGAGCACACACACCTGTCAGGTTGCTGAAGAAGCTGGTGTGCGGGAGAAATGGGCTTTGCTGCCATACCTACAACAGGTGTGCCATATAAATTAGACTCATTATTGTTTTATAGTCAATACAAACAAACAAAGAAATGTGCTGTTAAAGTGAAGGCCGTAGATTGGCTTGCTAATGAAGGTTAATTATGGTTCATTTAGAAAATAGCAGGGCAGGGTGCTAACTTTTGTAACAATAATAAAACTTACATACATATTTAATTATAGTAAATACATTTACAAGCCATAGCCTGACATAGCTAGCAAGCAGTTTGAATAAATAGCTTTACTTTTTCCATATAGCCGGGGCTTGATATAAACACTTGATATAACACACACACACACACACACACACACACACACACACACACACACACAGATATATATAATTTTAAATTTTAAAAGGGAAAGTTGAAGTTTTTTTATTTTTTATTTTTTTTAGAAAAATAGCTGATAAAAATAAATCCATAAATGGCCCCCAATACCTCCAATACCTAGTGATTTCTAACTGTATATATACATTCTGAGGGAGAAAGTGCAGTGTATTTCAACTCAGACGGGAGGCGGTCTGTGGGGAAAGGAGGGGAGAGGAACGGGAGGTGAACACGCGGAGGCTCTCTCTCCAGACAGCTCTGCACGGCCGACCTGCCCTTTGTTCCTCCTTCCCTGCCCTTGTCCTCCACGTTAATGAAAACAAAACGCATCCAGAAAAGGAATTTGAGCTGAGAGGTATTAAAACCTGTGAAATAATTAATTTGCCTATTGCCGGCACTTGCTCGTTTATCTTCATAATAAGATCATTCAGAGTCGTTTTGAGTTCACGGTGCTTACATATTTAAATGGCCATAATTAGATTTTGCTCTATGTTTTGCTGTGGTTGACGGAAAATGTACTTAAGATCTATTGTGATGATTGGATAAATGGGGTGCATACTTTCAACCTCGCATTAGGAATTCTATTACATTGAAATGATTTTTACACTCTCTATTAGCTTTCCTGCAGAACGAAGGGAGAAAGTCTTTTCCCATCAGCTGTACTCCAAAAACAAAGAGATTCGTATAGAGACATATAAACAATCTCACACACACAAACGAACGAACAAACACACACACACACACACACACACACACAAACACACGTACACAAATACTCACCGACGCACACACATATGCTCTTTCTCACACACAAAGACAGAGAGAGAGGGGGAAAAAAATGAGATAAGTACTAAATATACTATGTGAGATTCCTCCAGCCCCTGCACCTGCTGGGAGCTTGCAGTGTGGCAGTGGAGCGATGGCCTTTATAAGCAAGAGAATGCATTGTGACCCTGAATGAGAAGCAGCTGCTGGGTTTATCGCTCAGCGCCCTGACAGATAAGGTTAAACTGTTTAAGAGGGAGAAGGCCCGCCCGATCCAAAACATAATGTGTATTCCTGTCTATAGCACAGACAGCTGGCAGTGCCACCCGAGCGAAGCCATGCAATGGTATTGCCAGTCTTTAACCACGCGGCGTCCCAGAGAGGAGGCGGACTTTCCCTTACCTGGGCACCTGCACCCTATACCGGGGAACAGGAAACACAAAGCAGGGACTTGGAAATATCTTTGTGAAAACATATTTTTCTATATAAAAACATATATATAGATAAAGGGCTGGGACAGGATTAGATCCATCAGAATGTGTGTGGCAGAATGATTGCCAAACCCCAAACACTTTAGAGGGGTGTTGTGTCAGTGTGAAGTCTAGAGCTCCTAGCTCAGTATGAAGGTGGATCAGCAGAGTGAACCGTGAATAACGGTGGTTTACTACTGGAGGACACTTCCATTTGTTCCGCAATCTTCATTGTTCGAGATGCGTTGATAAAATGAATTATTCTCTACTTTCTATACCCATCTCCTATACAGAAATGTTTATTTTGTTCTTTTGTCCCTGCTGAGTTGATATGCTCAGGGGTTTGACTTCAGCGACTGCCCTGGCGGCTGGGGCATGGCAACGCTGGGAATGTGCCCTTTTCAGCTGTGCCAGGTGTGAACTCTTCAAAGTGACAGTCGACACACAGCTAAAACTCTGGCTCCAGCATGCGCAGTTGTCAAGCCACCGACCCGCTCCCAGTTTGGGGATGATCATCGCAGTCTCTCTCTGCAGGAGGTCTTTTTGATTGCCATAATGATACGCTTATCAATGGCGGAGTTGTGAGACGATAAAACATTATTGTCACATACCGCTAATTCAGGTGAAATTACAGGGCAAACGATTTGCTTCTATCATTTGTGAAGGTTCGTTAAAGATTAATTCAAGTCAAATATTGAATTGATTTTTACATTCAACTTTAGAATTCTCAGAAGTTTGATTTAATATGGATGTAAAAACTTAGTCCTGCAGTCTTTTTTTGGAAATATTCCATTCCGTTTTGTTTTGACCTTTTACTACTGCGCTGCGTCTCTTCATAAATCATTGGAGAGGCGTACGACTTTCCATTAAACACACAAGAACTCTTTGCAGACATGCAGGAAAACCGTGTTGGTTTTTCAGACTGCTGTCCCCAAGGATCCATTGTCAACAGGTTTGTGATGCCATACTGGTCTAACTGGACAATGTTTGAGGGCGTGACCGGATGGCGAGATTAGGTTTTAGAACGGAGGTTCTCCTCCATTGTGCCGCAGTACAGGCTGCACCGTAAGCGACTCTCATACCCAGTGGCCAGAGAGAGAGGCTTCAGATCCACTCAGCAGGGTTTCTCCCCCAGAGAGCCATGCTGTGACAAAATGAAAAGATGTGGTTTGAATTAGCGGCAGGGCACTAGCAGATAAACATTGACTGTAACTCTTCCAGCCTCCGGCCCCCAGGCCCCCTCGGTGCCCCCCTCTCCCTCTCCCTCTCCCTTTCCCTCTCCTTCCCCCGCCAGCTTGTTTCCCGTCGGGGCCCTGCTGCGGAACTGGGAGCGCTCCTCACCACTGCCTGGCGCAGTTATAGTCTCAGCTTTAAACAGTATAAGGATATCCACGCTGGTATTTATAAATGTAATGTTTTATAAATGTAACATTATTGCTTAGATCCTGACTAAGCTGTAGAGCTGTTAGTTCATTATAGACATTGCTGGGGGGGGTGGGGGGGTGTAATATTGACCAGTACATTCTTTGATAATATTCTGCAGGTTAGTTATTGTATTTTTGGGTGATGAACTGTGCAAGACATTGAGCTGCCACAGAATGAGCAGGTATTGTCAGGGTCCGTCCTGTCAACCTGTGCTGAGTGTTATCGACAGGGGCCTTTTCTCTGACGGACACCTGTAGTGTTCGACTGAAGAGATAGCCCCGATTGCTGTTCAATATTTGAACGACCGCACATCCTTATCTTGTTGCCTTCAGTCTAAAACATATTTGGGACATCTTTCTGCAATTGGCTGCTTTTCAGAGCCTTTAAACAGTATTATCAGGGGGCCTTGTGGTGGAGTTTGAGATAAGGTGAAGAAGTCAATAGAGACCTGGTCTGCCTCCTGTTATGAGTCATGGTTTAACTGGTTGGGAGTTTTTTTATTTTATTTTGGTTTGATACAAGGCTCTGTGAATATGTTTAGAGACCCTTTGTTTGCATTTACAATCACAGGAATCACATAAGACATAAGTATGAGCTTCAAACTGCACCACGGGATTAATCTACATACAAACATTACTTTGCTATGACAATCTGCCTTAAGATCATTTCTCTTTTTTTTTTGGGCAGTTCAATTTCGTGGGTCGGATCCTGGGACCCCGAGGACTGACAGCAAAGCAACTGGAGGCGGAGACAGGATGTAAAATCATGGTGCGGGGAAAAGGCTCCATGAGGGACAAGAAAAAGGTGAGTGGGTGAGGGGAAGACAAACGGTGAGAGAGTGAGGGGGAGACAAAAGTGAGAGGATGAGGGATGACAAAAGGTAAGAGGGTGAGGGGAAGACAAAGGGTGAGAGGGTGAAGGAGGACAAAAAGAGAGAGGGTGAGGTAGGACAAAAGGTGAGAGGGTGAAGGAGGACACAGGGTGAGAGGGTGAAGAGGATAAAAGGTGAGAGGGTGAAGAGGACAAAAGGTGAGAGGGTGAAGGAGGACAAAAAGAGAGAGGGTGAGGTAGGACAAAAGGTGAGAGGGTGAAGGAGGATAAAAGGTGAGAGGGTGAAGAGGGCAAAAGGTGAGAGGATGAGGGGAGGACAAAAGGCTGACACACTCGCCGTTACATGTGAGTTCACCGTCAGAATCCAAACATCTTCTTCCCGCTGGGATCATTTTGAAGAAAGGCCGTATTGTGGTGATAGAGGGGTCAGATTACGGAGCCCGGATACAGTCATGCACGGTTCCCCACTGTCGGACGGCTTTCTGTTTCTCAGGCCAAAAGCGCAGAGAAACCAGCTGGAAAAGCGTTCATCTTCTAGCCATGCCAACGCAGTCTCCTAGACTGCCTGATGAAAGATTAGAGGAGATTAGAGGAGAGGCACCTCCCTCTCCATGGCACAGCCAGTCTGTGGGCACCACGGAAGCACACAGAGGATGCTGGTTAGCATTAGCGACGAGCCGAGCGTCGCCCTGCCGATTCCCACCCTGCCAGGTCCATTTTTGCGCCACTCAGAGAGACACATGTCTCTCTCACTTACATTTCTGAACCTGGGCTTTCGAATGCGGAAGACAGGTGGAAAACCGGACAGGCGTACAGAAGGACAATGCGTCCTCAGCATTAGAATGCGAGGGCCTCTGTTCGCCCTTCTCAGAATGCTTGGGAAAACAGAGGACAGGTGTTTAAACATTGTCTTTGGCCAAAGATGTGTGGGGTCTCTGCAGCATGGGGGCTGTTGTTTGGGATCCTGCCCACTGGATAGAACATGCCGCTTCCCCAGTCACAGCACCGAGAGGAACACGCGCACGCCGGCTTCCACCAAGCACCTGTTTATTTGGACAGTTTGCGTCCGGAGGATCAGGACCCAAGATCTTCTAACGTGTCGGCCTGGGGAGGGGGGTTCTCGAAAATAATTTTTTTTTAAAGAGTGGGACCTTTGATCCTGTTATTGTGATATCCCCAGTTTTTCACATCTGTTTTAACTCTGCCAGCTGTTCCCATTTTGCGCTGTTGGAGAATAAACACCTTTGTTGCAGAGTGGATCTTACCTATCAGACCTAAACTCAGCCCTATACATTTCCCTGAAGTTGGTTTATGTGCTCTTTCTCTGTGTAATAATCCAGGGCACACATAATTATTGAGTAACAAAAAGACTAGCTGAAGTTTGTGGAATTACTGAGGAACAGCAAGATAACTTTAGAGCAACTGTGTTGATTTCTCGCACTGCTGGGCCACAAGAAAATAATAATGACATTTACTTTGTTAAATTTGGCCCCAGTCTTAACGCTCTGTCCTTAAAATGCATTTCGACTCAGTGCGGTCAGCCGTGGAGCTGTCTTTTGGAAATGCGTAGCAGTAGAAAAGTCAGGACAGCAAGGCCAGTTGAGCCGGGAAACTGAAGCCACCAGAGGCCTTGGCGTGGCACGGTACAGCAGGCCTCTTCAGCCTGGCTGGAGAATGACAGCCCAATGTCGCAGCAGCGGTGCAGAGCGTGAGCACGCCTCCCCACGCGGAGGCTGAAAGACCCCCGTCGCCGGTAGAAACCTGGCTCAGCGTTCCAGCACTCAAGCTCCAGTCAGAGCAGCCCACATTTGTGGAGTGATGTTATGAAAAGGAACTTTGCCCAGTTATCTTCATTAATTCCGCATCCATGACTGCCGTTAATAGAAACACCAGGCTGGGCTCGGCGCCAAGGGGAGGCTGTGTCATTGTCTCGCCAGTGTGGCTGCCGCTGTCACCGTTCGACGAGCCCCCCACTCTCCGTAATTTATTTCTACAACCCCCTCCCTCACCACACACACACACACACACTCACACACATACACAAACGTGTTTCACAAACACACTCACAAGATTGTAAGGACACATTTAAAAGCCACACATCCACACAAAGAAAGCATTTCCCCCTCTTCCGCTCCAATCCAGACAAATGGCAATGAGTAATTACACTTCCACAAACCAAGTGCACACTGTGCATGCCTTGTTTGAATACTATTAGATAATAATTATCATCACACTGATTATTTTGTTTTAGGCCGATTATCGTCTCTTGCTATGATATGTGTTTTGAAGCAAGCGCTGATGGAGAGAAAACAGCTTCTGCCTCCCTGTGGTTGACATAATCATGTTCGGACAAAAGCTGTCAGGGAAGCTCCTCTTTCAGACAGGCACGCTTGCTTTGGCAAGTTATTATGACTGCCAGAATCAGTCCTCTGTAATCCATTCTGAGATGTATCAACCATTGTAGCACGTTGATTTCAACGGACCCTCTTTGATACACATTCAATAGACACAGGCCTGTCTGTGTGTGTGTGTGTGCGCGTGGGCATGCGTGTGTGGGCGTGTGTGTTTGCCTGTTTGTGTGTGTGTGTGTGTGTGTCTGTTTGTCTGCATGTTTGTGCTACTGTAAATGGATAAAAGTTCAAGCTTTAACCAAAAAATGTTAACCTGTACCGAAATCTTACTGGCTTTGAAAACGAGCCTGTCTGGTTTCAGATAAAAGATTATATGCATGGAGATTCTGGTGCATATCTGATGCCAGTTATTTAAATGAATAGCTCACACGTACTTTACAGGCATAAAGGTAGCTCTTTGTACACTGTCGGTAGACTTATTACACTGCATTTCAAAGACAGATGAATTACTTTTCTCGCAAGTGTTGAAATACTTAATTTCTCGATAGACCCGCTCATGACATAAAGCTTTGTTGGAATTAAACAGAAATTAAGCAGGATAACAGTATAAATATAAATGCATAAATCATTAGTTTTTATAGTCAGTCCAGGCATACATTAATCATCTATAGTTAATAATTAGGCATTCCGAACCTTTCTATTTGTACAACCAGAAGTGCAGTTATGTAGTGGATGCATATGTGTGTAAATGTGTGTTTATGTGAGTATGTGCATGTGTGTGTGTGTGTGTGTGTGTGTGTGTGTGTGTGTGTGTGTGTATGTGCGTGTGCGCGTGAGCCAGTGACTGCAAGCAAGCTAGTTCTGATTGTAATCCTCTCAGCAGACAGAATTCCGCGCCGGAATGTTGAATATGTGAGTTCCGTAACAAAGGAAATACCCATTGATTTTTTTTTCTCTAAATCCTTTAACAATGAGCTTTGATGTGAAGGAGATTTTTACAATCAAGAAGTCACCGGGATTCAGAAAAGAACCTGTTCTCACTCTGCACCAGAAAACACTAAACTGTGCGCTTAAATACTAAACTATGTGCTTAACTGGATAAGGGTGTGATCTAAAATAGTATCTCAGAAGGCAGCCTGCTTATTTGATGGTGGAGTTTATTTTGTAGGATGAACACTTTTTTCTGCATGAGCTGAAGGCTGTTCAGGAAGACTTAGCCAAAATATGTATCTGTTTTGTTATGACCTTTTCAAATACATCCTGCATCCTTCTACTTGCTTTTATATTTTATACAGACCTTCAATATGGGGAAAAGATTTATCCCTACTTGTATCGTTTTTTTTTGTCTTCTCCATAATAATTTTATGGTCTTTCTGTGACGATACATGATCCATTGATTTGATTTCAAGATCATCTCAACGCCTTGGTTTCTTCTGGGTGATGTTGCTTTGTGTTTATTATACACAGGTGTTGGCCTTTCCTTTTCATGGCCAAATCCTTCTACTTAACTGACATACCCATCTAAAAGGAGGCTCTAATCCCTCCGTCCATTAACAAACAAACTATCTATCGCTAGTCAGTTTCCCCCCAAATCTAAGAACTTTTTAAAATTCACAAGATGCATTAATTGAATCCGTTTTTTAATTTTGAATTTTTTATAACTTGTTGCTGGCTTCTCTTTTTTTAAGCGAGGGGGTATGGCCGCAGTCTCACCTGCACCTTTGGAGCTGATGTACCAGAACCGAGCGAGCCTTTCGTGTTGTTGATTTTCATAGATATTGGACAGTGGAGTCTGTTTTCATTCTTGGCTGATTGGTATGTTCATATGTGCCAGCGCATGTCTTGTGCGTCCACAAAGAAAGTTGTGCAGATTCCATCAAATGTTGCTGTAAAACAGGGGCGGGTCTCTGGGGCTGTAAAACAGTGGTGGTGTCAGTAGCTTTTAAACATAGGTGTTTGTCAGGGGTGGTTAAGCAGTGGTGAGTGTCAGTGCTGCGTCTGTGCTGTGTCGGTGACTGTTACACAGTGGTTGTCAACAACACACATACACATACACACTCAAATATCAACTCTCCATACCTTGCCCTGCTAGGTTCTGCTGCTCCTCACATGGATCACACCCAATTAGTTGACTGTATCTTATATCATTTTTGCAACTCTCTCATATTAATTTTTAGTCACTTTTGTTGAGACTTTTCATCTTGCTGGGGATTTCATTACCTCGGCTCAGATTACAAAAGAAAGGAGGGGATGGATTTATGGTAATTGATTATGCCCCGGTGCCACTGCTGCATGTGTGGAGTAAATATAGTCTCCGCGTGATCTCTGACAGCAGGAGTTACACCATTTAAAGGGCTGATATTTTTCTTTCAGAGGAGCATCACCTAGACAACCGTCCTGTCATTTTCTGTCGGGGGTCAGTCTGTGCCTTGAGATGAACTGACTGCTACCTGACGCCAGATATTACGGTTGTCGCGGAGATGGTTTCTTGGCCGCTTGTGTGGTTTGCTCTGTTACTGATGGTTTGCTGGTGGGTGCCAGTTAAGCCGTGGGATTGGTCTGTGGGATTGGTCTATGAGAATGTAAGTGAAGTAAAGCAAAAGCAGAACACAAATAACCAGGAAATGTTCTATTCTGTGGTTGCGTGACCGCTCTTGCACAGTCTCCTAGTCTTGCATCACAGCAACAACACATCTCCACGGCACAAATCCGAGGACGTATTTCTTGCATCGTTTTCTAAACTTTAGTTTCCCACTGTGCTGTATTTTTCACTGTGTTTTAAAGATACCAGCGGTTTATTTTGTTATGTCCTTGGATCACCCTGATGCATTTTTAGTATTACACATCGAAGCAGGGGTGGGGGTGGGGTGCAGGGGGGTGAGAAATATGTCATCAAATGTAATGACTAACATGAATTTTTCTCTATAGCGACTTTTAGAAATGGATAGTGTTGCTCTGCATTGATGAAGGATTCATCACCGCCATAATATTCCTCTAATGCATGTAGTTATTGCTACAATGAAAATCAGAGCATGTGGAAGAAAATGCATACAGATATCTATGAATTATTCATTTCCCCGGGGAGAAGATAAATAGCAGTTTGGCAGATCTGACTACATTCAAAAACTGATTATTGTCAAAACTGATTTTTTTCAATTTGGAAACATATATGTCTAAGTGTGTATGTGTGTGTGTGTGTGTGTGTGTGTGTGTGTGTGTGTGTGTGTGTGTGTGTGTGTGTGTGTGTGTGTGTGTGTGTTGGAAGGGGTGGAGGGGAGGTGATCTGAATTGAAATCGTATTGTATACTTAGCATTGTACAATACTCTCGGAGATTCTTTTGTAAAATGACCTTTGAAACAAATGTTGATTTCGGTGATGCCAATCATTTAGAAGTCACCTTTAAATGTATATTTTGTTTTATTTCAGGAGGAACAAAACAGAGGGAAACCTAACTGGGAACACCTTAACGAAGACCTGCATGTTCTCATCACTGTGGAAGATGCCCAGAACAGAGCGGACATAAAGATAAAGCGAGCTGTGGATGAAGTTAGGAAGCTGCTGGTGCCTGCAGTAAGTGAAGATATTTTGCCGCTGCTGGCTGCCTGCAGTTATAACTTCCTGAAAACCAGAATTCTTATTTTTTTGAGGTAGTCAGGAATACAACGGTGTCTTCTACATTCAAAAAAGGGGGAAGTGAATATAATTAACCCACTGGAGAGGACCACAGTCACACTGTAGCCTTTGTGAAGAAATGAGGAAGACGAAAGAAGTCTCTTCATCGACTGCGCTGTTCCGACTGCCTGTGCCCTCCTACATCCTCACACATGCTGACCCCTGACGGGCTGGCCTGGTAGTGCAGAAAGTGTTGGGGAGAGGGCCTGGGAGTGCAGAAGGTGTTGGGGAGAGGGCCTGGGAGTGCAGATGGTGTTGGGGAGAGAGCCTGGGAGTGCAGATGGTGTTGGGGAGAAGGCCTGGGAGTTGAGAAGGTGTTGGGGAGAGGGCCTGGGAGTGCAGAAGGTGTTGGGGAGAGGGAAGTCAACCTCTTCCCTCCCTGCAGTAGTGCTTTATACCCTCCTGGGAAAGGGTCCTGGTTCTGGCCAGGTAAAAAGAGCTGCAATAAGTGACCCTGGGGATTCATGTGTGAACTGCTGGGGCTGATTTGCTAAATGTGCAACGCATCAGTTCACTTGTCTCTCTCAAGCTCACGCTTCCTATCAACTCATCCTCAAAATGTGTAGATGTTGATTCATTGTTTGTTGCGTAAAAAGTAGAAGTGTGTGTTTGTGTGTGTGTGTGTGTGTGTGTGTGAGTGTGCTTGTGCGTGTGCATATGTATGCGCCTGTGTTTCTGCTGATCTCAGTTTTCCCTTTAAGTTTCATTGACGGCACATAAGGAAGTGAGAAGTACTGCAAAAGAAGTTCCTCAGGAGAGGATGCTGATGATGTTATTTCTGTCTCTGTTAATCTCTGCAACAACTGGCTGTAAATCATTTTTTAGGGATTGACAAAAGGTGTTAATTTACCCCTGTAGTGAAAGTTCACTTCCTGCCTTCCTGAGTGTCACCTGGTGGGGTTCGACAGTGATTGTGAAAAGCCGCCTTACACAGATACAGACTCTAATATAGAGGGCATGACCAGCGTGGCTGCCTTAATTTATTTAATTACGGAGCGTAAATTAATGTAGAACACGAGACAGTGGGGTCAACCCCTAGAAACCTGACTGGGTTCCTAAGATCTTGGTGTCACCATTTGTTTAAGTTCCAGTCCAGATTGGTAATTTGCCTGTGGAGGCTAATTGTCTGACTGTCAGTTAAGAAGGCCAGTGAAGGTACCCTGGTTGACAAAGAGGAAATAGAGAGAGTCGTAGAATTAGATTAAATCATGGTTGTGTCGTACCTCAATTCAGCTTTGACATGACTCTTTTTCTGTTCACACAGGCACTTGTTGTTGGTGGTGGTTTTGGCTTACCCGAACAATTTTAACCATAATCTATTATTATGGTGCAAAACTGCATCCACCACACCTAAAATATCAACACATTCGTTTGTCAGTCGTCCTGTTAGAACATTCTACAAATATGCCTTTTTTCCAAAAGGCTAGCCAGATACAGAACTCTGAACAGATACAGACTCCTGTTATTTCGAATTATTAATCAAAGGAATACCAGTGGTAAATTGCAGAGGTTACCTGGTTATCGCGGCTTTAGTAGAACATTAGGATAGTAGTAGAACTGAGGGATTCCTATGGGGATGTCACTGTAACACTTCTCTCTGAGGGATTCCCATGGCGATATCACTGTAACACTTCTCTCTGAGGGATTCCTATGGGGATGTCACTGTAACACTTCTCTCTGAGGGATTCCTATGGGGATGTCACTGTAACACTTCTCTCTGAGGGATTCCTATGGAGATATCACTGTAACACTTCTCTCTGAGGGATTCCTATGGTGATATCACTGTAACACTTCTCTCTGAGGGATTCCTATGGTGACATCACTGTAAAAGTTCTCTCTGAGGGATTCCTATTGAGATAACACTGTAACACTTCTCTCTGAGGGATTCCTATGGTGATATCACTGTAACACTTCTCTCTGAGGGATTCCTATAGTGATATCACTGTAAAAGTTCTCTCTGAGGGATTCCTATTGAGATAACACTGTAACACTTCTCTCTGAGGGATTCCTATGGTGATATCACTGTAAAAGTTCTCTCTGAGGGATTCCTATTGAGATATCACTGTAACACTTCTCTCTGAGGGATTCCTATGGGGATGTCACTGTAACACTTCTCTCTGAGGGATTCCTATAGTGATATCACTGTAAAAGTTCTCTCTGAGGGATTCCTATGGAGATATCACTGTAACACTTCTCTTTAGAGGGACGTTTTATGCGCCTCTCTAGAGAAACGCGATAGGATATTTAATACCATGGCAACACCTGTTTGGTTACCTGGTGTGTTATGCTACCATTCAGTGGGGAACCAAGGTAACAGTAATCTGGGCCCCTGAACTGTGGTGCCACAGTCCTATCCTGTTGCCACAGGAACACTCTCCATCCCCTGTTGACCACTGCATTGACTGGCAGCTGTGCCCTTTCTTGCCCTGGGAGCTGATAGACTCTGCTGGATCTTTAGCACACCAAAATTCTTTGTGTTCCTTTGGAATTTACAGTTTTTATTTTTCATTAACATTGTCATGTTGTTCTTCAGCGCTCATAGCAGGCAAAGAAAGTCGGGTTGGGGAATCTTTCGTGTGTTTGTGTCAGAATATCAGCCACCATCTCCTAAAGATCTTAATGATCCCTCCTCAAATTTACATATGAAGGAAATACACCTCGTGACATTTCACCTGCCTTTAGGCACTCGCTTTGGAGAGGTGAGTGGGGATGTTGACTTCAGACCTGCAGATACCTTCTGTGTCAGCAGCTCTCAATTTCTCCAGCTGTACTTTTACTGTACTGTAGTTTTCCCAGGGTGTAGTTATCCGAGGCATAGTTCCATGTGCTATAGTTCCCTGCGGTGTATTTCTCTGTGATGTAGTTCTCCATGGCCTAGGTCAAGTGTAGATCTGAAGGGTTTGACTGTACTGCTCATGTGGCCGTGGGTGGCGGGGCATAAGGACGAGTGGCTGAGAACACCCGACAGCGTGCTTTAATAAAGAGAAGGCTTTTCCAGCTGTTCTCTGCCAGATGTGTGACAGAAACCGGAATCTGAATAGCCAGAGTGTCCTTGGCCATGGCGCATGTGCCCACCCCCATCCAAGCAATTCCGAGGCACCCCACTCAGACCTGTCGCATAAATGGCATTGTCAGTAACAAAGCATTAACATTTAAAAAAAACCTTAAAGGAGCCAGCGCACAGTTTAAAAGAATAAAGGAAACCGTGATGAAGAGGAGTCTGGTGCAGGGGAAACAGGAAACCGGCTAATCTAACTTCTCGCTGTCTCTCCGAGCCTTTGGAGAGCCACCAGGGAATTTTCTGACTCAGAATTACAGAGATTATTATTATTGAAATAACGAGAGCTGCGGATCTAGCGGAGATATTCCACAGGAACGCAGAGGAGCCCGGCTGCTTCCTCCCAGGAGAGAGCAAGCGAAGCTCAGACTCCCGAATTGACGGAGGGACGTGCGCCGGCGACACTCCGCAATTTTCACCGTCACCCGCGTTAGAGTTTCACTGCCGGCTGCACACAAGGATGGATTGACAGAGTGAAAGAGACGGTCGTCTCCGGCTTTGTGAGGAAATCAAACGGTTTCTTCTACAGTGTGGTGCAGAACTCTCTGTGCCTGTCAGCCTGTGCCTGTCAGGCGGTGAGCATGGATGGGAGGCTGGTGTGCTGTGAAATGCTTTGACAGAACCGGAGGTCTGAAACAAAGAAATCGGTGTCTTTTTAATTCATGATGTCTGTTGCATAGAATTAGGTCATTCTGTCTCAACAGAATGTCAGCAACAGAAAAATAAAACGTTGAAAAGTTTCCTAGCAACCAAATATGATATATCAAAAGGTCTTACGGGAAACTATCCTACTAAGATTAATGCTACGAAGAGGTGGCAAACATATTTTCATGTGTCATATTTTCCCCTGAGGAGATATAAAAGGAGATCTTGTCTTTACCCCAATGATAAAACACGGTATGTGTATAAACATGGTTCTACTGTTTCTTGGGGCGTGGGGGCATGAAGGCCATTTTTAACTGGTCAAATATTTAAACTCTTTTTCTCATACCTCACCAATTTAATTCAAAAGATTGAATTGACTTTATGCATGTGGCTCTAGTCATTTTTAAAGTATTGATCAAGTGACCTGCAGAAATTGATTGAGGCTAAATTTGCCGAAATGGACCAATAGATGGGAAAACACAATGTTCTTTGCTCAGATTGTAGATGAGGAACGCAGGTAAACTGAATGTGTCACACCTGTCATTTAAAGTTAAATATATGCTCAAATTTAACAAATCGAGCATTTCTGGTTTAAATTACACTTCGCTCTATAATTTTCCAGGTGTACCTGTGGAGCCTAAAGCCTGTGTTACGTAAAATGATTTATCTTGATTGAGAACAAGTGGGGTTGCCTTTAGGACTCTGAGAACTGCCTTTTAGAAGCTGGGCCGTTTGAGCTGGAATCCGTGGTCCTTTGCTCGGTGAAACAGGATGACCAGTTATAAGTACAAGATAGACGCCAGCAGCAATTTTGCAACCTTCTGTAAAGCTATTACTGATATCTGTGGAGTGTCTCGCCCAGCCCCCCTCCTCGCCAGTCGCGGCCTTAAACACCCAGCGCTGAAGGGCCTACTTTAATTAAACTTCTGTCCATCAGCTGGGCAACTCTGGCTCCTGGCCCAGGGTCCTGACAGATAGAGGCAGCTTTAATTGTCAGGCCAAAGATAAAGTGAAATTTAAATGGGAGCGCGCTCCCGGCCCAGCAGCAGGGGCCCCGGCGTAGCCAGCTGTGCTGGGCGATGTTTGCGCTCAAACCTGCGCGGATGCAGCCAGCCGCCAGCGCCTCCAGCTGCTTTTGCCAACTGTCCTTCGTGACTTCGCCAGTCAGACCTCTCTCTCTGCGGAGTATCAGCGCTAAACTTTTTATTCAACTCTCGCTGTCTTCAAAGTGCGTCTAACATTTGACTCCCTCGCCCCTTTATCTATCTACCACTTCTCTACTCTCTCTCTCTCTCTCTCTCTCTCTCTCTCTCTCTCTCTCTCTCTCTCTCTCTCTCTCTCTCTCTCTCTCT
>JAOYSI010000172.1:0-10951 GCA_025775065.1 Hiodon alosoides | reverse complement strand
AAATAGAGGGAACACAGCAGTTACAATTTATGGTATTCTCTTCTAGAATAGAGGGAACACAGCAGTTACAATTTATGTTATTCTCTTCTAGAATAGAGGGAACACAGCAGTTACAATTTATGTTATTCTCTTCTAGAATGTACGGAACACAGCAGTTACAATTTATGATATCCTCTTCTAGAATGTAGGGAACACAGCAGTTACAATTTATGTTATCCTCTTCTAGAATGTAGGGAACACAGCAGTTACAATTGATGTATTTTGTAAGAAGATGGTCGCTCTTCCATGACTGACAACTGCAAAGCTGCTATTATTTAGTGTGACTTGGTTAACTATTGTTTTCCATTACACCAACTCCACTTGCTTTCCAACGCTGTCGCTGGAAGCTAAGGAAAAATGTCACTGTGTAGCATGGGACTACGTGTAACACGGGACTATGTGTAACACGGGACTACGTGTAACACAGAAACACTTTGCCAAAATCCAAAATGTAGCGACAAAGCTTGCTAAGTGGCCATTACAGTTGAATGATGACAAACTATGGTACATTTCCCCCATCTCCCCCAGCAGAGTAAACCGTCCCTTCATAAATACACTTATGAAACCGCAGTATTGCTAATATTTATATTGATGTCAATGATGTGTTCTAGTACTAAGTTTGATAGAGAATCTTAAACAGTATTCAGGATAACATTTAGGGAGCTCTTTGAGGGTTTTTTTTACTTTACAGAAAAGTCCCCAATAAACGGATTACGGTATCACATCCATAACACACTGGAAACCCTAGCGTTACTATATGCAGGAAGTGCCTCAGGACGGCCTTATGGCTTCAGATCTCACAGGGCCAAACCAAACTATAAGGAACCCCTTGCCCCAGGTCGATGCTGGGGTCCGCATTAGCATCAGCTGATGAGGACCAATGCCGTGCATCTGAAGAAATCGCTGGGCGGAGAGCAAAAGCTCTCTCACACCGCTCACACACAAAACTACAACTCATCTGGTACTGGAGCGGTCTCAGTGGTGTGACAGGCGAGCACAGGCGGCCCACATCTCTCCATTAGGCCTTTCAGGGGCGGCTCACACGACTCCATTACGCCTTTCAGGGGGTAATCAGACACGCCGGCCACGCCACACACGCGGGACATGCCGGATACGGCGGTCACGCCAGACACAGCAGACACGCCGGCCACGGCAGACACGCCAGTCACGCTAGACACGCTGGACACGGCAGACACACGGGACATGCCGGACACGCTGGACACGGCAGACTTCCATAACACTCGACTAAGCTGAACAGAATCCGTTTCTGAACAGAAACAGACCCCCTTGTTCTCCTGCTGGTATATAGTGCTGTAAAAAATGCTATTACAGGAAAAATGTTTGTGGATGGGTCAATTTCATACACAACAGAGATTAAACTGTCACTATTCCATTCCTGACAGGCTGACCATCGAGAGAAATAACCCTGTTTTCTGTGCGATAATCCATTGCAGTGGATGACAGAAGGGTTGAAGAAACTGATGGCAATGTAAATATAAAATTATGTAAATTCAACCTACACTGTTAAATTTACAAATGGCCACAAACTGAAATCAACGTTTCCATTGTAAATGGTGGCATAAAAGATTCTGGGATTATGTAACGGCTTCCGTCAGATACGTTCCCTCCAATGAGACTGGGAGAATATTCTGACTCGGCAACAGAGCATGGCAACAAGAGGCAGGTTTTTTTTAGAGCTGTGCTCCACACCACTTGCAGTGAAACTGTAATTATATCAATCTGTAGAACGGAATGACGTATTTGATTCTCATGTTTCTATGGCGATGACAGAAGACTTGTTCATTTTATATATATATATATTGACTGTGTTGAATGATTGTACATAGAGGCCAAATGACTAATTACCAAATTACTCATTTTTATAGAAGCAGTAATGAACAAGCAATGCCTTTCTGGGGGACAGAAAAGGCACATTCTGTGCGTGTGGGTAAAGTTGTGTGCTTATGTGGAGATTTGGTGCAGCTAGGACAGAGGGTTTCTCTCGTATCTTTAGATGCAAAGTGCTTTTTTGAGAGTGATCTGTTTCCAGTCTCACGTGAACGGAAGCTTGAGTTTGAAAATGGCGGCTAGGGGCATGGCTAATGACGTCGCTTCCTGCTGCAGGAGAGAGAGAGAGAGAGAGAGAGATAGCTCGTTCTCTTCTGACTCACTGTTTCACATGTGTAAATTCAGTGTTTAATATGAGAATAAATTCAGTGTTCAACATGAGTGTAAAATCACTGTTTAACATGAGTGTAAATTCATTTTTAATATGAACTATAATATAAACTGTTCTGAAACAGATGGTAAACCCTGATCTCAACATCATCGAGGCTGTCTGGGATTAACTGGTCAGACAGAAGCAAGGCAGACAGCCAAAGTCTGTAGAAGAACTCTGGAAAGTGCTCCAAGATTCTTGAAACAATCTACCTGTCGATTGTCTTATAAAACGGCACGACCTATGTGTACCTAAGAGAACTGAAGGCCACTGGGAAACTGGATTGGCAGGCCCTCTCCTCGTCTTCATCGCCTTAACGGGACCAGAGAAGATCCAGAGGCATTGCGTGGAGAACCTAACGTCGTTTCAGCAGTCCATGCTTATTAAAACAGCCTCACAGCACGTGCCCGGCCCCAGCCTCTCTGACAGGAGACAGAGACAGAGAGACTAGTTCTCCCTTAGCCAGGCAAGGCTCTCGGGAGGAATGTATTCTCATGATTTTATTTTGCAAATAATATCATGCGTTTGTTTAAATCTTTTGCAATTTCCTCTAAATTGTTCTCCCGTAATTACAGCCTAATTAATATTATATTAGTATTAGATGCCCTCACATATGCCAACTCAGAGAAGAAAAAAAAAATCGCTGGCCCTGCCAATCAAGACGCACATGAATGTGTAAATGAGTAGTGCAGTTTAGAGATAAGTTTCACATAGCTAATACTTGTTTTTTAGATGCCAGTTTTGTGTGGATATGTTATGTTACTAAGTTGATTGGGTAATGGCATTTGTGTTTGCACAGTAAATACGTATCTGCATTGCCTAACTTTTGTCAATCGCCTTTACCAGTCATGAAACAGAGAAGTGAGACTAAGCGACCCAGCCAAGCTTTCTGGTGTTTATTTTGGGTGGTGTTTTCTCCAAGCGTTCTGATGTTTATTTTGGGTGATGTTTTCTCCACTCCTTTTGTCACCAGTTTAAGAAGCTTTGTGCCGTTTATTTTGGGTGGTGTTTTCTCCAAGCTTTCTGGTGTTTATTTTGGTTGGGGTTTTCTCCACTCCCTTTGTCACCAGTTTAAGAAGCTTTGTGCCGTTTATTTTGGGTGGTGTTTTCTCCACTCCCTTTGTCACCCGTTTAAGAAGCTTTGTGCCGTTTATTTTGGGTGGTGTTTTCTCCACTCCTTTTGTCACCCGTTTAAGAAGCTTTGTGCCGTTTATTTTGGGTGGTGTTTTCTCTACTCCTTTTGTCTCCCGTTTAAGAAGCTTTGTGCCGTTTATTTTGGGTGGTGTTTTCTCCACTCCCTTTGTCACCAGTTTAAGAAGCTTTGTGCCGTTTATTTTGGGTGGTGTTTTCTCTACTCCTTTTGTCTCTCGTTTAAGAAGCTTTGTGCCGTTTATTTTGGGTGGTGTTTTCTCCACTCCCTTTGTCACCAGTTTAAGAAGCTTTGTGCCGTTTATTTTGGGTGGTGTTTTCTCCACTCCCTTTGTCACCCGTTTAAGAAGCTTTGTGCCGTTTATTTTGGGTGGTGTTTTCTCCACTCCTTTTGTCACCCGTTTAAGAAGCTTTGTGCCGTTTATTTTGGGTGGTGTTTTCTCTACTCCTTTTGTCTCCCGTTTAAAAAGCTTTGTGCCGTTTATTTTGGGTGGTGTTTTCTCCAAGCGTTCTGATGTTTATTTTGGTTGGGGTTTTCTCCACTCCCTTTGTCTTCTGCTTAAGAGCGAGGATAGCAGTGGAGGATAGGGACATGTGACACGTGACACGTGACAGGATGGAACAAAGTAAGGAAAAGGAGCCTTCTGGGAAGACCGATGGAAACAGAGAACGTTCTGCGCTGAATTGGGGAGACAGCCGCCGCAGGGGTACAGGATGACAAAGGCGGGGGGGGGGGGTCACCACTCAGTCTCGTGAGGACAAGGACAAAAGACAAAAGCAAGCATAAGCAACATATAACCATGAACGTTTTTAACAAGCACGTTTAGTGAAACCCAAAACAGTTTTCAGATAGCAGGAGCAGTGGAGCTATACTGGTGAAGTCCACTGGTGAAGTCCACTGGTGAAGACCACTGGTGAAGTCGGTGAAGGCAGGCAGAGGAAGCCCTCGGCAAGGGTAGGGAATGAGGTGCGATGCAGGCAACAGGACGGGGTGCTCTGTGGATCCTATGGAACAGACAGCAGGAGCAGGAACAGGAACAGACAGCAGGAGCAGGAACAGGAACAGACAGCAGGAACAGGAGCCGGAACAGGAACAGACAGCAGGAGCAGGAACAGGAACAGACAGCAGGAACAGGAGCAGGAACAGGAACAGACAGCAGGAGCAGGAACAGGAACAGACAGCAGGAACAGGAGCAAGAACAGGAACAGACAGCAGGAGCTGGAACAGACAGCAGGGACAGGAGCAGGAACAGGAACAGACAGCAGGAGCAGGAACAGACAACAGGAGCAGTAACAGGAACAGACAGCAGGAACAGGAGCAGGAACAGGAGCAGGAACAGACAGCAGGGACAGGAACAGGAACAGGCAGCAGGGACAGGAGCAGGAACAGACAGCAGGGACAGGAACAGGAGCAGGAATGAAACAGACAGCAAGAGCAGGAACAGGAGCAGGAACAGGAGCAGAAACAGGAGCAGGAACAGAACAGATGTAATAACATAATGTTTGAGTCTCCTCTGAGAAAGGGGGTTTTGTTTGCTATTGGTTTTTCTGCTGAACTAAAGTGGATATGACAGGTAGGCAGCATTTATCTACACCCAAAAAAAGCATCCGGAACTTTCCCTTACACTGTCCTTCTGACCTTGCCACACCTGCCAGGGTCCTGTAACAACGTGAGAAGCCTGCAGGGGATCACAGCCACCTCTCGCACCCGCGTGTTCGGGCAGTGACCTTGGCTGGTTCTCTGTCTGTGAAAATCCACACTAAGCCCTTCAGGCTTGGATGATCTTAATATTACCCAGTAATCTGTGTAACTGCTGTACCAATATTGTGGATTTCCTGGTTATTACTGGCTTACAATCACATATTGCATGAGATATATGTAAAAACAAAATACATAAAACACAGAAGCCAAACCTTTAAAATGCTTTAGAGAATGGCTATGTTATTTAGTTCGGTTTGTTTGTTAATAAAATATGTGATTACTGTGTACTTAAGCAAAATTAAACATCAGGAAGTGTTTATCACACTGGCCCATAATATAAATTAAGACATTTTAAAATAACTTTTCGCTGCATTATGAATTTTTTTTAAATAACTGAAAAATGGTATTTGTTGGATTTCTGAGATATGAGGATATGGAGGCTGTATGGCGACTGGGACTCTCTGGTAACTGTACGGTTTTGTCATTCCCGTGGTCTCTTAAAGGGGTGTCATTCCCGTGGTCTCTTAAAGGGGCGACGTTGCCCTTTGGTCTCTTAAAGGGGCGACGTTGCCCTTTGGTCTCTTAAAGGGGTGTCGTTGCCCTTTGGTCTCTTAAAGGGGTGACGTTGCCCGTGGTCTCTTAAAGGGGTGACGTTGCCCGTGGTCTCTTAAAGGGGTGTTGTTGCCCTTTGGTCTCTTAAAGGGGTGTCGTTGGCCGTGGTCTCTTAAAGGGGTGTTGTTGCCCTTTGGTCTCTTAAAGGGGTGTCGTTGCCCTTTGGTCTCTTAAAGGGGTGTCGTTGCCCTTTGGTCTCTTAAAGGGGTGACGTTGCCCGTGGTCTCTTAAAGGGGTGACGTTGCCCGTGGTCTCTTAAAGGGGTGACGTTGGCCGTGGTCTCTTAAAGGTGTGACGCTGCCCGTCTCTGTCCATGGTAAAGATAGACAGCATGCGTTCTGTGCACAACGCCTTCCGCCAGCTCCCTGCAGCTAGAGGAAGAGACAGAACGCTAAAACTGGCTGGTTGCCATTTCCTGGTGAGGGGAAGACCCATGTCTGGTTCGACTGTGTTAGGAGATAAAAAAAACAAAAACACTCAAACTTCTGCTTCTATTATCAGATGGGTTTCTGTTTACTACAGCGTTTTACTGGTACTTATTTAAGATCTTTAAAGCCTTGGAGAGGTTACGCAGTTTAATAAGCATTTTTCTCTAAACTTCATTTTTTTATTTAACTAAAGAATGTTGAAAACAATAATAATAATCCATTGCTAATGTTTATGTTATATTTAATTCCCTGTTATTTCAAATAAGACCCGAGATGCTGCTTTCAAAACCGAGCCATTATAAATAAATATTATTTTCTGTCCGTCAAGCCAAGGGGGACATCATTTTACTCATTACCGCTATACTATTGTATTTAATATCGTTTTGTGCTTTTTCTAATTATCTTAATTATTCTATTTGTAAAGGGAAAATGCAATTTAATACAACGTTATTAAATGTGGTTAGTTTTGATTTAGTACACAGACTGAGGTGTATTTGGTTGGCCAATGACGGAAAACAATGATAACAAATGCCACAATAAAATGACAATACTGTATTAAAGGGCACAGAATGAACATGCTTAAACTTAAAAGATAACTTGAACTGGAGAAATGGCATGTCAACAGCGTTACACAATTTATTTTCATCAGCCTCACTCGAACATTCAACACCACACGAATAGCAAAGAGGAAATCGTGAGCCCGTGTGACACGCGGCCCGCTTCGTGGCGTGCTTCGGTGGCACACCAGCATGCTTCAACTACACGGAAACTTTGCTTTTTAAAATGTAATTTATAACGGGAGACAGCTGTGATTCCGTTCAAGTTTCGCCATTTCAGCTTGTTTTCATGAGCACACCTTTACTAAAAATAAATCCTTGCGATTCATCACGGGTATTCCATTTCAGAGCCGTCGGAAACACTGCATTGTTCCCCCCTTATTAGCCGATTGGGTACCTGCTATATGATATACTGATACATACTGATCACTTACAACGCCAGTAAAAGGCGTAGCTTCAGTAGCACTGCATTTCAGAAACATGCCCACACATTGCTTTAGTCGTACACAGGAGAAAAGGAATCGTATATCGCGCGTCGCGCCTTGTATCGTCAAATGAAAGCCAATCGACTCAGTTTGTCTAAACACAGGAGCAGGCCGGAAACGGTACCAAAACACGAAGGGTTCTATTTTTGCGCCGACGTTAGTAGTCGAGAACAAGGGCGCAGGTGGATTTGCTTTGGTGTGGGGACGGAGTTTTGGGTAGGCCTTGCTATTTCGGTCACAAGTTTAGCACCTGCGTGTTTGTCTGCCGACCAACACAAAATCCTCTTGGTCTGGGCAAACCATTTCATATTCAGAAGGTTTACAGAAACAAAATGCATCTGTGTGCTTGTAAGATTGTATGTGTGTGGATTCTTGTCTAAAAACAGTCACACACTGTTTATATGAGATCACCACACAAAAAGGTGTGATCTCCGTGTGTGTGTGTGTGTGTGTGTGTGTGAGAGTGAGTGTGTACATAGATATTCTTGTAGACCGACTCACAAAAGGTCTGATCTGCGTATGTGAGTGAGAGAGTGAGAGAGTGAGTGTGAGTATACATAGATATTCTTGTATAATAACAACACATTGTTTAAATGAGACTGACTCACAAAAGGTTTGATCTCTGTGTGTGTGTGTGTGTGTGTGTGTGAGTGAGTGTGTACATAGATATTCTTGTAGACCGACTCACAAAAGGTCTGATCTGCGTATGTGAGTGAGAGAGTGAGTGTGTGTGTGTACATAGATATTCTTGTATAATAACGACACATTGTTTAAATGAGACCGACCCACAAAAGGTCTGATCTGCGTATGTGAGTGAGAGAGTGAGAGAGTGAGAGAGTGTGTACATAGATATTCTTGTATAATAACGACACATTGTTTAAATGAGACCGACCCACAAAAGGTCTGATCTGCGTATGTGAGTGAGAGAGTGAGAGAGTGTGTACATAGATATTCTTGTATAACAACGACACACTGTTGAAATGAGACCGACCCACAAAAGGTCTGATCTGCGTATGTGAGTGAGAGAGTGAGAGAGTGTGTACATAGATATTCTTGTATAACAACGACACACTGTTGAAATGAGACCCACAAACGAAAAGAGCAGCTGAGATTTTTCAGTTCTCCAGTGAACACGTCAGTCCAGATTTATTGGCTCTGACATCATCTACTTGCACCTGTCATGGACGCTTTGCGGACGCTTGCAGACACATCTCAGGGTAAGACTTGTGATGCAAAGAGCCTTCAGATGTTAGAAACAGACAGACCAAGCGCGAGGGTTGGATGGTGAAATCCTATTACTATCTGAGATAGCTCTTTCAGAAATTTCAAAAGAGTGCCAAGCGTACACTTTGTACAATTTGAGCGCAACATTAACCCGGAACTCGATCTTGTCCCGTACATCAGTACTGAATGTGGGTCATCCTGACTAACTCTTGCCCCGTTACGGACACTGGGACAAGTTTTGATTGACCCCATGAATACCCTGTCTTTGGAACATCTTCAGTGTATCCACAAACGTCCAGGATCTGTAGTGATAGGAGTGACGAGGGCATACCGAGGGACCTCTGATGATGAAAGACATTGTGTCCTGACCTGCTTCGTGAACAAAACAAGTAACTGGGTCAAGTACCACTTTTTGTTTTTTAAAACCGCCCACCTTATGGTACCTAAATGAACCACTGAGCAGAACAACACACCTAGTGTGGTGTTTGTCACGGTGCCACCACAAAGAGGCTCATTTTTAATACAAATGTTAAACCCTTAATGGAATCTGTTCACTAACATTACACTTTAATCACATTATACTTTAATCACAGATATAAATACACCATGTGAAAATAATATCAGGGCAACTCATCACATCAGGTATGAGGAACAAGGAAAGCAGAGCTTGGATATCAAGAAAACTTAGATGAGCAGATGTGAGGGTTCGCTCCAAACACCGCCGTGGCCAACCGACAGAAAAACCCCTTTGGGAAGTGCAAATGTCAGGGGGGATTTCAGCTCGCAATGTTCCCTACCCTTGCCAGGCCAGTCTGATAAATATGCGGTTGTCAGTCGCCCCCAGTCAACACTAATGTGAAACTACCTATCATGGCATCTTGAAGACAATTTTTGCCTGAGGTCGGTAATGTTTTTTTTTTGGAACGTCTGATCGAATTTCATGGAGTGAAACGGAAAGGGAAACATCCAACTTTCCCCCAGAACTGACTCAGCCCTCGAAATTCACCTGAAGCTGAAGGCTCGCACGCCACCCCCCTCCCACAGACACACGCGCAGGTTCGAGCCAGACTAGGCTTCCAACGGCTCGATACGGCGATTACGCTCTACACCGACAGTTATTTCGCCAGGATCGACCGCACCTCGCGATCGGCGCGCAAAGATAACTCCTTCAGTTAAATATAAATATCCCACTTTTTACTTCATAAAGGCGAGGTGCTGACAAGATCATTTATGCAGTTGTCTAATGCATGGATTTCATTCAGGCGTACCTTTAAATTCTCAATCCTACGTACAGCTGACCAGCACATAACACGTTAGACTTCGCAATGTGGCAGTTTTAGACCCAGTTACGTTACGCCTCTGCCTGTCACATTAGACACGGTTGTGTCTCCTCGAAATTTAATCCGGAACCAATCTAAAATTGGTGATTCTCTTTTGAACAGGGGCTTATTCAAATTTTACACTCTAAACCCAAAATAAACCACATAACATAGAAAGATGGATCACTGTGGACAGCACTCATTGGATTTGGCGGAGTTCCCCTTCGAAGCGTCGCAATGCCAACGGCTGTACTTGCCAACTTAAACAAATGGCTGTTTTTAACATGGATATGTTAATATGACATAAAGGTCCACATAGAACCACAAAACTCATTAAGGAGCCGGAATACTGGGAAATATTTTCTTTCTAGTTACATGGAGGATTATTGAAATTTTACTGAGAAAAAAGCAGGCAAAATACTTTTACTGGGCTAAGCAAGAAAGACCCAACGTTATCTATCTTACAATAAATTTCACCAACGTTAGAAGTTTTCGTAATCCACCAACATGCCGTTTCCACAACATAATACCTGGAGTTAATATACAAATCCCATTACTGTAATCATATTATGAAATCAATGAATTCCATTTCATTTCAGTTGCATAAAGTTATATCTGGTATAGACTCCCTTGGATTGTGGTAAATACATAAAAAAAAAAAAAAATTAGTAAACCAAAAGCTATATAGTAAAATAATGAATAAAAGATTACTAATTCTCTAATAAACGTTGTAAGTAAATTTCCCGATCACATTCAAACCAATCAATCAATCAATCAATCAATCAGGGCAGGGCATCGATGACAACAGACCGTGGGCTTCCACAGATGGACAAGCTGTGAAACAAAAAGTCGTCTGACCCCTCCCCCCGTTTGCTCTGGGTCCACAGGTATGACCTATGCTATAGTTAGGGTGAAACTTCACTGGTGTAGGAAACATTTCCCTTAGCGTTAAGGGTGTTGAAATGTGTGCAGGGTAGACTGAGATGTTCATCCCATTTAAATAATGAAAGTGAAATAAGGCCACGCAGTCTCTGCTGCGCTGTGACTTTTTACCCTGGGGAAAACGTTTGTTACCCTGTTAACAAAGACACTTGGGTGCTTTGCTTCTTCGATCACAAAACATTTCCAGATCCACATCCACATTGTGCCTAACTTTTCCTGTAATCAAGAAACCTGGCAAGCAGCCTGCATGAGGAAACCAGAGTCTTAAATACTGAT
>JAOYSI010000171.1:4251-18547 GCA_025775065.1 Hiodon alosoides | reverse complement strand
ATATAATGTATCCTTTTTTTTCCTTTGGTTGAATTTCTTTATATTTATTGCATATTTTTCTTTAATATGTTAGCATATTAGCAACAAGACAAGTAGCATGAAGGCTTTAATTGCCATTCATGGATTCATGGATTGTCTAACGTTCGTTAGTTCTGCTCTCTCCTAAGTATTGGTCCATGGTACCACTGCAAGAATTTGAAGATGCATTTGGTGGACAGTTATGTTTAATAAATTGATAAAACGTTGCTACATCGAGTGGCATGCAGATACTTGTTTCTGAGGTCTGTTAGGTACATTGTGAGTGAGTGATCCCTAACTGGGATCTGGGAGTGTTCTAATATACGAGAAGTTTTTTTAACACAGAGAAGTTCTGCTTTGCAATGTCCTGCGTTTTTTTCCTTGTTATCACTTTGAGTTGATGCCAGCATCAGCAGGAAGTTCACTTTGGGGAGGAAAGGGCATGGCTAACTTCAACGTTGAACGCTTAAGTGATTTCGTCAGACTGTTTTAGAAGGTAACAATATGGCTTAATGAGAGAGGGGAAATAACACCAAGCGCTCTTCACAGGAGGAAGCTGTGTTGACTCAGATAGTGAAGAGGGCGAAGACAAGTTCATCCACTCACTAAATCACAAAGCGGGACAGGGAAGACATTGCTGGGAAAATCAGATAGGCTGTTTAGTGAGTTCGTTGCCGATCACGGGTGGTGGGGTTAGCTCTGGTGCCTCACTGTGGGTTCAACTCCCGCTCAGGTCACTGTCTATGTGAAGTTTCGTTTCGTACTGGAACTTTCTGCTGGTGCGGCTGAAGGCTATGCATTGCCCACTCTTGGTGTCTTGGTAGAGGGTGCAGGACACTAGGGCAGCTTCCTCTCATTCCCAGCACGGTTGTGCATTCCAGTGTGTGTGGCACGAGATGAAGAACCCACCCACCCGTTTCACGGTAGTGATGCTGCAGCCATCGCAGGACCTGTGTGATCAAGTCACCTTCCATGCTTAAGGTTTACCTGGCAGCGATTTCCACTTGCCTCGTGGAGGTGGACGTTTCTTCTGGCAGGACAGTTTATGAGGTCTGTCCCAGTGGCCCTGGCCGCTGTGAGAGAACTTCGTTCCCCAGTTGAAACGAAATGTCAAGCTTCAAGCTTTGACAAAGCTTCCTTCTGAGCACATGGCGCTAGGCAGAGCAGAGTTGAGACGTGAGGTTCCCTGCAGGGGGAGAACAGAAGGACAGAAGCCAAGACAAAGAACAGTGTTCCAGGCGCCCTAACGAACACATCACTTAAAGGTCACAATGTGACATTTCAACCCCCGTTCTGAATGACCTTCTCTGGCAACATGTTTCACAGACCGCCAGGTGCGGGTGATTTACCTGTCTGCAGCTGCCTTGTACATCTAGACCGCTAGTGAAGGCCTTTTTTCAGTCTATTTAAGACCTGGAGGAGTCAGAAGACTTAAAGAGAAAAGGAAAAAAGAGAATTTACAAGCTCCGTACATTGTAAAGCTCTGACGGCAATTAAATGAGCAAATAATAAACAAAAAAATCTGACATATTAAATCAAGTCCACGTCCCCACACATTTCTCATTTTTAGCGGAAGGAAAACCAGTCGAAAAGGGAGTGAGAGAAACACGTACTCATTTGCTTTTACCTGCCACTATTGTGTATAGGCACCCTCTCAATGATATCGACAACATAAAAACAAAACCACTAGACATTAACTAATGTTGCTGAAGTCAAACAAGGAGGATTTGATGTGGTTTGATTCAGAGCTAGATTCAAACACAACAGCGGTAGCTCCCTCTGACTGGCTTTGAACCGTGTGTTATGTAACCGTGACGAAGTAGACCAGGGACTGCGCTCTCCCTTCCCACCCATATTCAGACTCTTCAGCCGCAATGGGCAGCTTTTTTTAGAGCTTTAATGACATTTTGGTGAAACCGTATTCCTGAGTAAATTTGACTCAAATTTGGCGGTTTTTTAAATTTTTTATTTCTTTATGCCATTGCAAGATTCATGGATCTTTGAGTTGTCACCATGTCACCATTTATAAACCTAGGCTGGGACCAAATCAAAACTAACCTACCTGGTAACCTGCTCTTAGATTTGAATTGCTTTTTATTTATTTTTTATTTCTTCCACTCATAATTCAGGAGAAGAATGTTAACTGAGGAGATATAGAAAGGTCACCTATCATTTTGTGTTTTCAAACCAGCTAGGGATTCTTGCATGCATTATTCCACCGAAGTGCCTTTCTTTCAACACTGAAGAAGTAAATCTCTCACTGATTGGGAACTGGCCTTGTCGTGCATGTATGAGTGCTGGATGAGTGTCCCGATGAGAACGTTTATCCCGAGGAGAACGTGTCCTGTAGGGCGCCGTGTAAAGCCTGGCATGGGGGAGACCCCGCTGTGCTTTTCTCACGGTTTCCGCCATCTTCCCCCAGGCTGATTGGGACCTTCCGGATGGTGCTGCAGAAGGTGGTGGAGGAGGCCCAACTTGAGGTGTCCGACACCTTGATTGATGACAACAACACAGCCATTCGGGTAAGGGATCCAGCCTCGCGGCGCTAACCTGCAGCGCTCTGAGGGCGGGATGGGCCACGGTGTTAGGGCCGCGATCGGCGGGATGGGCCACGGTGTTAGGGCCGCGATCGGAGGGATGGGCCGCTGTGTTAGGGCCACGATCGAAGATATGGGCCACAGTGTTAGGGCCGCGATCGGAGAGATGGGCCACAGTGTTAGGGCCACGATCGGCGAGATGGGCCGCAGTTTTAGGGCCACGATCGGCGAGATGGGCCGCAGTGTTAGGGCCAGTGGGAGCAATACTGAGTTAAGTATATTACTTTCCGTTACTTTAGATATTCTTAGTTGGCCTTTCAGATTTCCTGTGATAGGATTGAGGGAGACAGCTAGTTCATCGAATTAAGTCCCCAGTACATTAAAGATTGAACGGGCCAGTAACCCTCAGCATACTGAGTTATGCGTGCTGAGAGCAAGGAACGGAATCCTGTTCTAGTGATTATCATTTCTACAGAGGCGGGTTGCACAGTTTTGCCAGGGGCGCAGAAAGTCCCTTAGAGATTAAACTCTCTTTCCGCCCCACGCAGGGCTCTGCAGGAATGCTGATGGATTAAATTGTCTGGAAATATGTTTTGTTTACAGCTTTTAAAAAATGTTTCCATGGGGACTACTTCAGACTGGTTCTGCAGTTATCCTTTTTTTTACAAAATAAATTGAACTTATAAATTGAACACACTGGGGTGGAAGGGTGGTGTTATTGGCATGAAACTAATTTAACCACGGAAACAGATATAAGTTTATAGGAACCAAAACACAAATTAAAATACATTTCAAAACAATGCAAGTCAAGCCCTTTTCGCATATAACAAATGGCCTGTCACATTCACTCCCCCTGGGTGGAGATAGGGGAATTAACTGTTATCAGCCGACCAAATCTGAAGATTGCGAGCGATAACCCACACTGCAGACCTCTCAAAAGTAAAAAAAAAAACAAAGCAGTCGAAAAACCCTCGCAAATTGAACATGAAGTTAAGAAAACCAAACAGCAGATAAAATGCATGCAAGTAATGAACCCATCAAGACCATTAATATTACTTTAAATGGATGTCCTACCTACTCAGGGAGATCTATGGAAAAGCACCTCGGAAGGCTTTGCGATGTGGGCTGTGCTTTTTGTGACCTCTATCGCTGTGATTTGGGTCCGGCCCAGTACTCCCCAAATGCCTTGAGATTTAGCCTGCCCGTTTGGGGTCTTCACAGAAAGCGTTAGGACAGAAGCAGAAAGGAACATAATGAACGTAAAGTATTAGAGCGTGAGGCAATATCAGTTTTGTTCCATTGCTCGTTAGCCACTAACTAGTGACGAATGAAAACCTTCTTACTGTGCCGTAAAGTCGTTCACTTTCCTGGTTCCTCAGTTGACGCTACTCTGTGCGAGCATGAAAGACAACGTGTTTTCTTACTTGTTGTGCTTTTTTAAACACATGGAAGGGTGTTAGATCCTGAAGTTTTTAGACCTCGGGGAAATGCAAGCTACAGGAGAAGATTTTTTAGGTTCTCACCCCACTATGGCACAATGCCCCTAATTGCAAAACCGTGTTTACCGTGTAATATGGCTTGTCTCAGCTCTCAGTCAGGATTTCTGTTCCATGGTCTCTTATTAATGTAGTGGAGGAGGTCATTTATGCTTGTCTACAGGAGTTTACATCACGCAGCGAGCAAATTACATCATCTTTAACCGTGAAAACAAATTAAACCATGATTCCATTTTCCCTCCAGACATGTGTTGCCATAGAAATCAAGTACCAGGCCCTGGATGGGATTGTTGGAGCATGGAATGACATGGAGTTTCTCAATTTGCCTAACGATAATGACGGGGGCTTCCAGTTTGAGACGGACAGTCTTCTCTCTGGACATAGCCAGGGATCTGGGGTGTCTCCCGGCAGGTCCAATCAGAGCATCCCCAACTTCAGGAAGTAAGTACCAGCTCGTCCGAACACCTCAGCATTGTTTAGGTCCATTCTGATCCTCTGTGCTTGGAGAAGAAGGAGGCCTCTTCAACCACATTGGCTCTCAGCCTCATTAAAGGTTTTGTTATGGTGGATCTGTAGGGGCACATATCCACCCAGCTAAGGTGACACACCCTTAGTCACAGTAAAATATTTTATGGTGGATCTGTAGGGGCACATATCCACCCAGCTTAGGTGTCTGCAGGCTTGGTCCTTCACTGCACTCCTGGTTATTTCGGGTACCATTGAATTTATCTTTTTAGTATCACCGTTGTTGTCCAAACAGATAATTTCCTGAACACAAAGTTGCATAATGTTCTTTTTCTACTGCAATGACTGTTCTGAATGCTGGTTCAGAGTTGCTGAGAATTCTGTGTGGAACAGAAAGTAGAACCACACTACACTATCTCTCATTTATCATAATAATGCAATCACCTCGGAAAATTTAATTTAAGGTTGGTTTGTAAATACAGGGCCATGAATACGTTGTTTATTCAGTATTGAGAATCTCTTCTGGTGCCACCTGTCCCTCTTCATCCACCCGTATCTTTGCTTATTCTACCGGTATCTACCATCATCTCACCAGTTCTGCTTTGTCCAGGTGTTTGTTTTTACCTGACAGGTATAGAAGGCACCGGAATCTGCTGCTGGGGACTCTTAAACCAGACTTTTATTTTATTTTTCAGCTTTTCTGGGGGGTTAGACTTAGACCCGTGATTTATGTATGTGTGTGTGTGTGTGTGTGTGTGTGTGTGTGTGTTTCATACTAAAATGACAGAAAGTAGTTTTATGCTGACACAACCCACGGGACTCATTGAGAAGCAGAAGTTATTGGTCATGCTGGTCAGCTTAACGAGAGAATATCGTTAATGATGTTCCTCACAGACAATTGGGCTTTAATTGCCTATAAAAGCACGGTCAAATAGGTAGACTAGCGAGGGAGAAAATATTTTCCTGCAGAAGCGACGGGGAGTGTATCAGCCGCAACTGTACAGCGTTTGCTGCTGACCTGCTCCAGTAAAGCCACTGTTGCCTTGGAAATGTGGTTATTTATGTCCTAGCTTCCCAGCAGAATCCCCTTTGACAGAGTTGCTCATGTTAACCGAGTCCAGACGTTTTCTACAGGCCGGTGCAGTGACATAAAAACCCCAGCATGCCGATTTGGAGGCAGTTTCAGCGATCGTAAACGCGCCTTTCAGCAGGTCTGAATTACTGCACGACCTCGCTGACAATGTGCCAGGCACTTATTGACATTTGTGAACAGAAAGAATCGTCCTCCATAATGTTAATAGTCATAACAACGATCCTCATACACATTAATGTTAACATGAAGTCAAGTGTATATTTTATGGAATACAATAATGGGGTTTTAAATAAACATATCAAGTATTGTACCTTTTCATACACAAATAAGCTATTTATTACCTATTTTTGGGAAAATTACCCAACAATGTAGCCCTGAGTCCGTACCAGCCATATGTAACAGCTGGTGTAACTCTTGTGGTTTGACTTATCCCAGGAATGAGGAGGAGGATTGCTATAACAGCCAGGAGGAAGGTGATAATAACGGTGACAACTCCAGGTACATAATATTGGGCTTGTGGTTTCATCCTGTGTGTGAACCTAAAACAGCCTCTTCACGTAGATAGATGTGCAAATTAAGGTTACTGAAGAAGAAGCACAGCCATTGGTTGTATTACAGGATGCAAACATGATTCCCCATGCTTGATAATCTTCACTTAAAAACCTTAACAAATGAGGTCGAGGATTTAGTCTTATTATGAAGTTAATTATCGTCATTACCTTCTCAAATTTTGACAGTTAAAGGTACTTTGGCTGGTTATACTGTAACATAAATCTGTCATTATTCATAATGTTCATTACTTACATGAAATTGTCTTTATTCCATGTTAGAAGATAAAGGATATCATACACACAGAAGTTACGTAATGACAAAACGAGAATTATCAACGTTATTCATTATCGTGGATTCCGGAAAACATCTTTTAACGCTTTAGGAGTGTTTATTGTAAACGGTCAAGATACCACAAATCATAAGTTACCTCAGCTTAATCCAGAACAGAATGCTTAACAAGATCGATGCTGAGGAAAAGTTCTGTCAAAGGTTTGGAGATAACCTCAGCTAAAATATTAATAATAATAAAAATAATTAACTTGGCTAACTAGCTGGTAGCCTATAGCTCTGCTAGCACAAGTCTTTGATATAGACCCTAATGAGGCAGGGCTCTTAACCCCAGAGAATCTGTACCACAATGCACAAAGTATTATATGAAACCTGCGCGTGGATTGCATATTAAATGTCAGATCTGTTTCATCAGTCTGTGTTTGAAGTGTAAATTTGCAGTACAGCCGCTCACATGCATGTTAGCTGTTAGCGCTCTGTTAGCGTTATGTCTACAACTTTGCTCTGTGGTGGCATGAGTTTGTGGTGTGTGCCTGCTGTGCTGTGCAGGCCCGGTGTGCAGTGCTGAGGGTTACATAACAGCCTGTCTTCCGTGTAAAGCATCCCGCACCGAGAGCGCCCCTGGGGGGTAAATATTATGCCGGCCCCCTCACTTGAATCTGCACCCCTCAAACCGCTCGACTGCAGCTCGCTTTCTAAAAAATGTGACACTTTATCCTCTGCCGCACAGAAGTAAAGTAAGCCATTCCAACAGCAAATTACAAGCTTTGTTTTACAGTGCATGGCCGGTTTAAATACATATACATGTGTAAAAGCCAGCTGGTGAATAAATCCATTGTAAATAAAATGGTGAATTAAATTGTTTTGTTATTGCTGCTCAGTATCCAACCATAGGAATTTTATATAAATTGTGTCTGAAGAATGCCTCAAAAATTAAGGAGAGGGTACAAATAATAATTTCACTTTGAATTGTACAATGCTCTGCCATTTAACTACAAAATAATTTCCTCTGGTACCTTGATTTGTATATTTTTATATTGTATTTATAATTTACCTTGAATTCATTTAAAAAAAAAAAAAAACTTGATCGCAAAAAATTTGCTTGGGACGCATCAGTTATGCCAATCCAAGCGAGTAAGCACATTTTCCAGATGTCCACGCTCAGTGTTGAATTAGCTCAATGTCTTAAACAAAACACCGGCGGGATGGAGACAGGGTGGCGTTTTTTCTGAAAAGGACACGTAATGTGAATAATTAATGAGCCTCAATACAGGTGCAAAAACCATGATGACTTCCCAAACAATAGACCTGCCACGGTAAGCTCCAGTTTTATCAGATGGCTTTGATCAATGGCTGACAATAGCCCTTCCCAGGGGGAGGCCAGTCAATAGCCTGGCCCAGTGAAACTAACTCCATGTACCATTGCCCTAAGCCCAAGTTTTGCGTCAATGAATTATTGATTCTTCTCAATTGTCCTCGTTTATTTATTTAATTGGTCCTTATTTTATTTTTTCATTTTTTTCTCGAGCTCTCGAAAAGCTTTTTGAGCGTTTTGCTCAGAACAAACCTCGACGAGGGAGTGAATAAATTTGTGCATATGCTTTTTTCACGCTTGCCCAGAGAAAAAAAATGTCTGACTTCCAGAACAAGCTCACTGACAGACACCCGCCACTGGCGAGGGATAACGTGCGCAGAACCTTCCTCTGGTGCAGCATTCTCTGTTCACACCTCCGTTCCCTTTGTTCAACTTTATACCGATTTCTTTAACGGACCGCAATGGATTAGACGACATTGCTGCAGCGCCTGTGTTCTAATTGCCTTGGTTGAATGTTAATGTATGCCCAGCAATGAAATTATTTAACAGAAGACCATATATAAACCTTTACATCAATTTTCAGCTCATTTAAGTTTACGAAATCAGGCTGATAAAAACCTACCAACATAGTGACATTAGAAACATAGACCAACATAGAAAACAAAGGAACCTTCTATCTGAACTCTATTAGCGGGATAGTTTGCTATTTAAGTCAAATCGTCATTCATAGCTGAGGAGCCACACTGTATTTTGTGCGTGTAAAAAGATCTAAGGCAGATGGTTTCTATGCGCTTGGCAATGCATCAAAGGCGGGGTGGTTTGTATGTAGGTGCAAATACAATAAAAGCAGATGGTTTGTGTATGATCACTCTTCATGCTCTTGTCTGCAGTGAAGAGATGGACCCCGGGTAGGGGATTGGAACCTTGGTGACACATTTATGAGTTTGATAGTTACTGGAGTGTTTTTCCTAAAAAGTTTTTTTAATAAACAGAAAGACTTTTCTGTATTCCCATAGATAAAACAGTAGCTTAATGTTCTCTGGACATTATCAGGAATAAACAGAGAATATCTGGTAGGACCTGAAAGCAGATGATGAGGAGATATGCCTTTGCTGGGCTTATTGATGAGTGTTCGTCAATCAGCAAAAAATCAACATGATACAGATGTAGCCATGCCCTTTAATTTCCATTTTACGATCATCATTGACCATCGCTGCAGATCATGCATTTTTCATCAAATGCATTTCACACAGTTGGTTTGATTTGAATTGAAGTGATTAGTTTGGTGTGTGTGTGCATTAAGAAATAAAAAAGTGTATGTCATAGTTTGTCATGTCTCTATAAACCTCGTGGCCAGGTTGGCCACGGAGACAGTTGCATGTAAAAGGTGTTTATTCTTGGTTACATCGACTTTGTTTCTTGGGAAACTCCTTGCTCGAGTGACTGCTGTGAACTACTTAGCTGCAGAAGCGGTTTGTGCCGTTTTTACTTTGGTGTGCTTTTGCGTTGAAAAGGACAAAGATAATAGGTCTCTCTCGTATTGTCATCCTCATTCCCGATTTCAGAACGATGGATAAGAAGGGGAAAAAACGCAGCTCGCTCCACAGGTATTTGTTCTTCAGCGTAGCTCGGAAATGCGCTTTCTTGATTTTTCAGCATTGCGTTTGCCGTCGATGTGTATTTGAGCCGTTAGCTCACTGCTCACGATGAAAAGATCCCCACCGTGGCGGAGCGTAAAACCGCAATGTCCCAGCCAGGGAAAAGTACCTTCTCCCGTTTCATGTGGCCTTGAGGGAACGCAATTTCTATTCTCATTCTTGAGCTGTCTTACCCAGTCATAGTAAAATATCTTTTCATGGAAAGAATTTGAGAGAGATGACACAACATTACAGACACAACATTATACCCCAAAGGTATAGACACAAAAGGCTGTTGACCTTACTTAGCCTTTGTGGAAAATAAAAAACGTATAGAGCAAGTAGGCTGATGAACTAGATTTGTCTTTGTGTTTTCTAGATTTTTATAGCAGTTTCATATATTCACTGCAGAGTTAGAATTTGACAGTTTTGATTAGTGCTTTATTTATTAATTTTACCTTTTGTAACCCTGTTCTTTGTCCTTGGTAATTAATTAAATCATTAACCGTCAGCGGTGAATAAATAAATAAGGGCTCTCTGCTACTCTGATAATTGTCTGTGTTTGATCTGCTCCAACCCCCCAGCAAGGGGCAGAACCAGCATGGGAAGGAGGGGAAGCGGAAGGAAAAGTAGGTATTGCAGCTGATTGGCTGCTGGCGTGCCGTAGGTATCGCAGCTGATTGGCTGCTGGCGTGCCTCCGTGTCCACAGACACCTGCAGGTGGTTCTCCAGTCCAGGCACATTTCCTGACTCGAGAGCTGACTGCAGGTCTCTCTGCCCTTTCCTTCAGCTGGATCTTTTCTTTTTCACTGCATTTGCCGGTAGGGGACCTTGAGAGAAGTTTCGGTTTGAAAGTCTCCTGGTCGAGTATATATGCTGTTTTTGGACTCTTGTCCACTCTTGGATGTCAAGTCGCTTCTAATGCCAAGATGACAGCCCTATTGCTGTTTGATATGTTCATGGTGTGGTGCTGGTTCAAATAACGGAGAGGTGCTCTGCATAAAGTTGTATGCACCTCTGGTGAGAAAATGAAAAACGAATGGTGTTACAATGCTCAACGACTTAATTTCCTTAAACTGGTTTTAGTTTCCATCAGTGATGTAGTAGGAGTTTTTTTTTGGAGAGATAAGCCTGACCAATCCAATCAGCCATGCTGCTTCCAGGAGGCAGACTGAAATGAACGTAAACGATCTAGTTCTCAGTTTCACCACAGCAGTGCTACACCATCACAGATTGTCGCACACAGAGTTTAATGACGCTCTTTGTTACTTGCTAATTGAATTTATAAAGAGGCTGTAAAGTTGCAAAACTCAATCTCGTCTCCATGGATTCAGCAATATGGGCCCCCGTATAAGACTTTTGAGTTTCCATTCTCTTTAAAAAAAAAATAATATTCTGCAACCCTTGAGTCAGTAAAACATTACAAGGTCATATTTCTAAAACAAAAGAATAAAATAAAAAAAGGCCCTTAGCCGTCTCAGTCCTGCCACATTTGTTCCGCCGGTTAAATCGGTCTGTAAAGGAGAGCGTTTTACGTCTGAAAGGAAATTGCTTTGTGGCAATATGGATGATGTCCACGACTGGGCAGGGGCAGTGCCCCGTAGCCCTTCATAGCGCCAAGTTATCAGTGGGGAAGCCACGTTGACTGCTGTCTCAGGTTTTTGTTTCATGCACTATTTATCACCATATTACACCCCTCCTGCCCAATCGGAGCTCGGGGACCAGGACAACCTGTTTCTGTGGCCTTTCTCTCTCTGTAACGGAAACAGGAAAAATGGTAATGTAGAACTACCTGGGGGCAAATACTTGTGGGTTTAGTCTTTTAAAAAGAAGACCACCTGAAGGCACTGTTGGTGAGGGTAAGTGGCAGACGCTATTTTTCTTGTGAAATGCTTTAATTTGAAAACCCTGGTTTGTGCGTTCCATTGAGGTAATAATCTAAAAAAGCGCTTCGTTGGATTAATTGCGCTTGGAAGTTTATATGCGATTCAGACGGTTGGCTATTAGATATCTGTTGGATATGAGCATCTTGTTTTTCATTACTCCATGTTTCTGCCGATGGTTAGATTGATATGGACCAAAGTTGATATAAATTACCAAGGTACAAAGGGAATGTGACAAATAAGCAAAAATAAAGCATCACTTGTATAGTTAATTTCATTGAGTATTAATTTTAGAAGAGTTTATATGGGTATCAGTAGTCTTTTTAGGTTACTTGAAAGGAAATTGAAAAACTAGCATGCTTGTTTAATGTAATGTGTTTATATGATTTATAATATGCTGATTTTTTAAAATGATATTCTGGAGAACTGAACTGATGTTTTAAATGCACACTCTTGCATTCTTTTAATGTTATTTTGAAGTTATGAATACTGTAGTTATTCAGCAGTCTTCAGGACTACTGAAGTAAAGGAAAGGATAATTTAGGTTTAGAGTGGTCATATAGTAAGATGTCTATTTTGACTAAAACCCAATTTAAAAATGGTTTTCTCCATTATATATATATTTATTTTGGAGCTATATATACTATAATATAATGCTATATTACAAATAGCAATGAAGGATTTGAGATGTAGCTACAGTTTACTGATAGATTTGTTGCATCCTCTTTAATTATTTAAGGTCCCTCATTTGTTGGCCTGGCAGTGACATCATCAGTCATTTGTTGTGTGGACATCTGATACACATTGTGTCTGCCTTGTGTAATTCAATATCTCAGATTGGTGCATTGTGAATGATTTCCCATGGAAATAGTCTTTCAGTATTTTCCAACCCAATGATACGTGACCTACATTGTTGCTTTTGGTGAAAATTAAAATGCTTTTCAGGCGTGAAATGAAGACCATTGCAGCAATCAATCACAGAAACATTAATTCGAGCTTTTTTTCCTTTCTCCTCTACTAATAGCGATGGTTGACCAGTGGTCGGAAAGCCTATTCTGGGACTCAAGTCTCTCTAATTAGTCAAACGCGGGATGCCTTTGGTAGTTGGTAATCTGGTAATTCAGCATAATAAGCACCCATTTTAGCGATTAAGAGTTTGAGTGGAACAGCATGCCTGCCAACCCCTGGTCTAGACCATTGTCAATCTGGGTAATTAATCCAAACGATCGTTTAAAAAGACAACACGCTGTCACCGTACTGTCCCGTCAGCCACATTCTTCGCCTGGCCATTAAATATCTTCTGATCTTCTGAGACAAGCTTTCCCAGTCTCTGTTGCGATTAACCCCAGGTTTAATTTCCGGCACAGGACTGGGAAAGGAGTGTTTTCAGCCATGAAGCTCGGCAAGTCACGAGCCCCCAAGGACGATCACAAGAAAGGAGGTAAAAACGTTTTTAAAAACCTATGGCGACTGGCGTGTGGGGCGGGGGGCGGGTGATGTCTAATGGTGGTCCAGCGTTCTAAAGGTCACACTGAGAAGGTGTTGGTAAACGGGGCAATATAAAAATCTTTTATAAAAGTGTTTCAACCTGAGGTAACGTTCAGATTATATAGGCGGGATTAGAGGATCTCAGGTCAGGGACGAATTCTACATACTGCCATATGGGCTCTATGAGTATGCCATGGTCAGTGCGGTATTTGTCTCGGATTTAAATGGGTCGGTCTGGTGCATGGACACTTTACCTGTCTCCCCCCCTTTCTGGTTCTCAGATGAGCTGGCAGTTTTGGAGGCAGAGAACCTGGACCGGAGGGCCATGAGGCTCGGAGGGGCCCTGGATCCTGACACCATCTCGCTGGCCTCCGTCACTGCTGTTACCACCAACGTCTCCAACAAGAGGTGGGCGCGTTTCTCCTGTGTCCCTCCTAAGCCGTGTCATTGTGAGGACAGACAGGCTTTTATCAGTCGATTGTATGCGTCTCACTTATGAATATGTTAAACCAATTTTTTCAGAATGATTCAGAATGTATTTATTTAAATGTAAGCAGTAAGAATGAATATTTATTAGACGTCAGGTATTATATTTGTTCGATTTCTTGTTCGTTGCAGATCAAAGCCTGATATCAAAATGGAGCCTAGTTCTGGGAGACCAGTGGATTACCAAGTAGGTAGAAATGTGCAACAGGAAATGCCAATACTTCTTAGCAATAGAGAATTGCCAGGAGGTCTGTGACCGCTCAACCATACGACCAAACTTTCTTAACGGTTTTCTCCCATTGAAACAGATCTTGTGATATTATACTGTATTGTATTGTAATGCATTGAGTCACTCTTTGCGATACTACAGTGAAGAAGTTGGCTGAGGCGGTGAGAGGGTTACTTACTCAGTGGTGCACAGAAACACTCAAAGCTTTCAGAATGTTATTAAAAGGTGGTGACCTAACTGGAGTCTCTTTTGCAATCTGGGAATACGGGCTACTGACCCTCTCCCGTAGCCTCCCCCAGTAAAGGCCTGGGTTTAATAACATGATTTTAATAACCTGAACAGTTCTCAAGTTCACCGCATCGTGTTTCTTTCCAACCTTATTTCCTGTTGTCTACCAAATGACCGGTATATTGTCCCCTTTTTTATATATTTATGTAAAAGATATTTAATTAAGTCTTTTGTTGAGAAGGTATCTGGTGTTAAATGTGTCCGATGTCTTAAATAAGTACAGTTTAAATTAATCAGATTAAAAACGTATGCGCTGTAATGTATACATAAGCACATAAGCACACACTGTAAATGTTTTTTCCAGATTAGCGTTACTGTGATCGAGGCCCGGCAGCTGGTGGGCCTGAACATGGATCCTGTGGTTTGTGTGGAACTCGGAGAGGAGAAGAAGTACACGTCAATGAAGGAATCGACAAACTGCCCGTACTACAACGAGGTGAGCCATCCTCACTGTCCTCTCGCAATGTGGAAGTTAACATATAACTAACCCTAACCCTAACCCGTCCTCACTGTCCTCTCGC
>JAOYSI010000170.1:4948-18553 GCA_025775065.1 Hiodon alosoides | reverse complement strand
CTCTCTCTCTCTCTCTCTCTCTCTCTCTCTCTCTCTCTCTCTCTCTCTCTCTCTCTCTCTCTCTCTCTCTCTATTTCGCTCTCCCACTGTCACACAATATTTATTTCAATATTTCCAAATTCACAGAACAGTGAACCAATTTACAAAAAAGATAACAGTTAAATGACAGCCCAGTAGATTTGTGGGAGGTTCTTCACAAGGCGGTTGAATCTCACGTAGAGAGTAGTCTTCGCTCATTGTTTCATTAAGGCTGAAAGAAGAGAAGCGTGTTTACTTTCACAGTGGTGGCCTTTTGTATCAAAAACAGCCGCTTGTTTATAAAGCTTAGCTCGGTAATTGGCCAGCGACGCTCGGTCTTTGAACCGCGGCGGAACGTTTCTCTGGAATTTCCCTGTGAGGAATGCTAAGAAAGAGCCAGAATGGAGGCAGAGCGTGTTCCGTAATCATTATTTCCAACCATTGATCACTCCAGAAATCACAGAGTGCGGATCTTTAATGCTTGAGGGTGCCGGCGGCTCAGCGTGTGAGGTTTATCAACCAAGCCCGTCCTTTGCGGAAATCAGATTGTCGTCTTCTTGGAAGAGGCAAAAAAAAAAAAAAAAAAATCAATAACAGTCGTCTGGCTTTCAAATTTCGGATTCCTGTCTTTCCTAATCCCCCGGGGGGGAAAAAAAACAAAAAACCTGTGCACCCTGGGATTGAGCAAGAGAAGCATGCTGGGACTGTGATTATTTGGGGGGGGTGTTCCCACTGTGGGCGTGGTCCACTGTGGGGCTCCCCTGCCTTTACTTAGTTAGCTAACCCCCCCCCTTGCATTGCCCCATCTGAAACACTCCATCTGTACTTCTCAAAGTTGTGGAAACAACATGAAAAGACAGATGGATATTTTACCCATGCAGATTACACTACACCTGATGCGCGACTCATAGGCAAAGGCGATTCCAGTTATTTCCGTTATAAACGCGTTCAAAAAAGAAATCCTTTTATCAAAATGAAATCCTTCCAGCGCGATCTGGAAGGAATCTGAAGATACCACCTTTTTTCTTTTGGTTTTTTTTTCCCCCCGTTCTTCTCCGTCCTGACAGACGTAGCAGTTCCTCCGACGCAGGCACATTCATCATCGTGATTAAATCTAAGGTTCTCCCCGTGCACGGTTCCCCGTTCCTCACAGTTATGGAGATGCAGAGTGATCTCGGGCTGAGTGCGCGGGTGGGGGAGGGACAAAAGATTAATGCACACGAGCGCCCTTTCCCAGCGTGTTTACTTATGAAGATTCATACACACAGGGCTTGGGGGGTGTTACTCATAGCTCGCTGCTAATGAAGTAAATACTGTACAGCTTGGAGTATTACCATGAGGAGTACTCCGCCTGTCGCAGTGAATGAACGGTACGATTATGACAGGCAATTGAAGCGCTGTGGAGGACTCGACCCAGTTCTTTCGCCGTGCACTGTTGTGAAGACACGCAGACCGTCCCACGCAGGGTTTTGGTGTGCAGGGGGGAAATAGGAGCAAGATTCTGTGGGTGTGGCTAGTGCGTCCTGCAGTACTGTTATAAGCAGGGTTTCATATATCAAATAGTGTTCTATTAGGCCCAAGGAAAAATACATTCGATCCATGAAATTTGTGATTCTATGTGGTTCAGAATTTCTCCACAATTAGAAATAACGTTATAAACATATATTTACTTATTCAGATTAGATTCTATTCTCTATAAAATGCAACGTTTGTCCCAGAAAAACAACTATAATTAAACTAGTGAAACTTCGGATGGTTCGGTTTTAACCGGGCCTAAACAACACACAATCCCTGTGTGTTGAAAGTGTCTGACGCGGCATGGTTATGGTGTCTGATGTCGCTTTGGCGATGATGTCTGATGTGGCATGGCGATGAGTGTCTTACCTGGCTATGGCGATGGTGGCATGGTGACGGCGTCTGAAGTGGCATGGCGACAGTGTCTGACTTGGCAATGGCGATGGTGGCATGGTGACGGCGTCTGAAGTGGCATGGCGACAGTGTCTGACGTGGCTATGGCGATGGTGGCATGGCGACGCCGTCTGAAGTGGCATGGCGACAGTGTCTGACGTGGCTATGGCGATGGTGGCATGGCGACAGTGTCTGACGTGGCTATGGGCCGCATCTGTGCGTCCATAGAGCTTTCTGCTCTTGAGTCTGAAGAGCTTTGCATGATGAGTAGGTGACGGAGTGGCAGAGGGTAGAGCCCCAAACTCCACACACGCCTGCGTACCTAAAGAGTTATGGTATGATTCAAAATGATAAATCCAGTCTGATTAAGAATGCCACTGCCTCGCTCTAACATGAAAAACATATTAGAAGCAAATGCTGCAGATTTTTCGCCCCCTTTTTTTTACACCGAACATTTTGGCAGCAAGGTCAAAGGGAATATATTTGTCTCGCTTCCAGATTTGCTGAGTCCATATTTCAATTAATTTCACTAAGGCCACCTAATTGAACAACTTCCAGCCATATGTGATTATCTGCTTAATGACCCAGTGTAGCCTAAAACCAAATGTTATACCGATGGGTGCTTTTATTCTAGCGGTCTGTTCAACTGCAGGCCGCTGTCCGATATGCAAATGATTTAACTTGTGATTGGTTGGTTTACGTGACCGCATACGTGGCGCTGAGACAGTGGGGAGACCGGGCTCCAGCTGCGGATCCCGTGTTCCTGGTTGCAGGAGTTGGAGTTACCCTTGAGGGCGCCGGTCGTGTAAAGGTCACCCTTTTCCGTAGCGTTCATGACGGACAGCAGGGTGCAGGATCAGGTGAGGTTTTAGTGCAGCTGAGATCAACACAGGCGATAAGCGCGAGGTGTGGGGTTGAAGGTCACTTTTTATTAGCAGTGTTTTGTTGAGAGCGGGTCAGATTGAATCAAACACTATCCATCATGGTATTTGTTTGTTTATTTATTTATTTATTCATTTATTCATTCATTTATTCATTCTTTATCCCACCCCTCCCAGCACCATCACGTTTCATTCCCAGAAAACTGTTGAGATTGGGTTGTTCTTTCCCTGAATTGTTTTTCTTTTCATGCAAGGCCTTTGATGTGAGAAGGGAGAGAATAAACCCGCCTGACGGATGAATAACCCAAACATCACCTCTAAAAGCCCGTCAGAAGTCGATTATCATTTTGCCCTCCGTCTCGATGGCGCGCACGCCGCGAACGCTCCGTGCATCTCGCCGATTGGCTGCTCAGCCTCTCAGCCTTCTCCACTTTAGGGATGTAGCTGTTTTAGGTGCAGCCGTACGCCTACTCTCGGACGGGAGTGACACTCTCACTGCGCCCCAGTGGGGTTCTCCACGCATTCAATTCAAAGGGGGGGGATTTGGTGCGCTGACGCTTCCGCACGTACCACAGGAGACGAAGGAGGACGAAGGTTCCTCGTTGACTGATATCCGTTTGTTTCGATCCAGTCGTCTCTACCTACAACAGAACCCCAAGCTGTGAGGAAGAGAGTCTTAGCTGGAGTCATTGGAGTCAGCCTCTAATTGCCATAACCCGCTCTTTAGCGGTGACTCCCTGGATTTCAGCCTGTTGCGTTATGAGTCATATCGAAGGCCACGTTGACTTTGACATGTTCCCTTTTTATTTTATGGAGCGCAGACTTGTAGCTATCCTGCAAATACAAGCCTGTGTGGAATTGTCAGAAATAGGTTTGCTCATCAATGTTGCATGGATGGAGCGAGAATGGTGTCTTCCCCCCCCCCCCCGTGGGACCCGTGAGAGGGACGAAGTGAAGGGTGTAAAATTCTATCTGAGAAATTGGAGGATTTTTCCGCCATCGTTAGGTGGAGGGCAGCCCACTAATGAGCACCTGTCTGTCACCTGAATGAGCCTGGATTGAGTCCAGACCGGGCAGACGTCTCTAACGCGAGGAGCACGCGTCCCGACCGGAGATGGTAAATTAAGCAGTGGGGGAACAGTAACTGCATGCCTCACCATCACCTTAGCCATCAGGCTCGTTCACTATGGCGAGTCTGCTGTGGTAACTCAACCGTTAAAAGAAACAGGTGTACGAACGGCTTGTATTCCTCGAACACCATTAACGCAACAATCAGTCAGGGCCGATTTGGGAGGCCGTTTCCCGTTGTCATAGTTACCAGGCTTTATACGAGAACAGGACAGGTTGAATAGTCGTAGCAGTGTCTCTCTCTTTCTCTCTGAGAACTCACTCGAGCACCTGGGCACCCTAAACCTTAGCGCTGACCCTGCCTTCGGCACGGCTGGAATCACTGGAGTCAGGCCCAGTCTCGCTTCACTTCCTGTCAGTCCTCCTCACCCTTCCGTTCTTAAATCCCATAAACCCCGGAGGGCGGCGTCGGGACGGAAGTGGCGGAGCGACACGGAGGCAGATAAGGAAATGAGCCAGCCTGGGCAGAGGGCGACAGCCGGTGAGGTCCGCCATGGCAACACAGGACTGTCCCACTGAAGACAGGAGTCCACAGACTCCATAAAACCCAGTGACATCTGTGAGCAAATCCCCTGAGGAGACCGATGTCTTTTTGTCCAATCAGGAATGTAATGTCACCTGAACCAAGGGCAACCTGGAGTATTGTTGGTTTATTTATGGACAGATGTATCAGACGAAGAAACCCCCCAACCCACCACCCCACATATAGCCAAATTTTTCCTCATCCTTTTCTGAGGCAATGAGCCACCCATGGGTGACCTCCAAACAACCATGACCATGCTCACTGGGCAGAATCATTTCAGCGTTTCTGTGAGGAGGAAAATAATCGTTAAAGCGGTTCGTCTCGCTGTGCCATCATGTAATCTTTTAAAGGCCTTATACTCAGTACCTGCGAATGACTTAAACCCAAAACAGAGAACATCGAAGAGATTATCCCCCTGGCAAAGACTGCCAAAAAAAATTATTTTAAGACCTGCATTTTTAACATGTTTGAAATGATCTCCCCTAAACCCCCCACTGCCCCCCCCCCAGAATCAAACTGAATACTATTTTGCAAAGGTATATCAGGGGCAAGAACTGCAAATCACCTTATCTCTAATCCTGCTCTGCATAAAGCACGCTTTAACAGATAAATGAGTGAATAGGCATCTATAGCATGCACTTCTCTGGGTAGCACACATAATTGGGTTACATTTTATCAGGTTAATGTTGAAGCGGTTGAGAGATAAGATTAATCATTTACGCAGTGAAATTGAATACACCAGGTGTGGTGTGATGTCATTGGTTTAGAATTGAAGAACACTGAGGAACATTATAAAAAGGTCATGTTTGTTTATTTATTTATTTATTTATTTATCTTTGGAAATAAGCGATGTCGTGATGAAACTGCACGGAGAGATACCTAATGGTGCCGTTGATAAACGAGGAAGAAAAAAAGCTTTAAAATATATACGTCAGATCCCTTTAAGAGCATCCGCTAAAGGAACTTAACGCCAATAATTTGATGTCTGGAGTCTCTCAATTTGCTTAGCTTTGCTTAACTTCAAATGAAATTTATCAAAGCATTTTTTTATAATGATTTTTGTGCTGAAGTCAAACGATTTCACATTTCCAGAAATGTGTTTTTAATAAATGTACGAATATTGAATTTCTTTTGCTTTTTTAATATGATTTTTCTGTCACATGTCTGTGCTCTGTGCCGCTCCCCTGGCATTCATAGGCTTTGATGTCTGTGTTTCTGATTGTGATTCCCTGCCGTTTCCTGAAACAATTCCTCCCAACATCCAGAACAGTCATGATTCGTTTAGGCTCGGAAGATGTGCGATGAAGACATTCACTGATATTTACACTTGGTGGCTCTGATCACGTTTTCCTTACTTGCCCGTTCACATGAAACACTGGGCAAAATGTATAAATAAATGGCGGATCAAACTTGAGAGATAAAATAGTAAAATCAAATATGTCTTTGATAAATTGAAAGATAACCAAATTTTTTCTCTGCGAGGGATAATCAGATTGCATGAAGGGGTAGAATGAAATAGCAAGAAGCAGCTGCTTGCTTTGTGACAAGCCTGCCAAGAAAGAGCGAGAGTGAGGCGGGGAGTGGGACAGAGAGAGAAAGAGACAGACAGACAGAGAGATGAGGGAGAGCGAGAGAGAGAGAGAGAGAGAGAGAAAGAGAGAGAGAGAAAGAGAGAGAGAGAGAGAGAGAGGAGGGAGAGAGAGAGACAGACAGACAGAGAGAGGAGGGAGAGAGAGAGACAGACAGAGAGAGGAGGGAGAGAGAGACAAACAGACAGAGAGGGGGGAGAGAGAGGAGGGAGAGAGGAGGGAGAGAGGGGGAGAGAGAGAGACAGAAAGAGAGAGGAGGGAGAGAGAGAGGAGGGAGAGAGGGGGAAAGCGAGAGAGTAGGGAGAGAGAGAGGAGGGAGAGGGGGGAAAGCGAGAGAGGAGGGAGAGAGAGAGGAGGGAGAGAGGGGGAAAGAGAGAGACAGACAGACAGACAGAAAGGGGAGAGAGAGAGAGAGACAGAGAGAGGGGGGAGAGAGAGACAGACATACAGACAGAAAGAGAGAGAGGGAGCAAGACAGACAGAGGGAGAGAGAGAGGGAGAGAGAGGCAGACAGACAGAGAGAGGAAGACAGAGGGAGAGGGGGGAGAGGGGGAGAAAGAGAGAGAGAGAGACAGACAGAGGGGGAGAGTGAGACACACAGAGAGAGAGAGGGAGATAGAGAGGCAGACAGACAGAGAGAGAGGAAGACAGAGGGAGGGGGGAGAGAGACACACAGAGAGGGGGAAGAGAGGGAGAGAGAGAGAGAGAACGAGAGAGAGAACAAGGTGGAAGCGGATGTTGACTGTCTAATTAAGACAAGCGCCCGTTGGCTAATCTCCACGATGGTGGATTGGCCATGTCAGCTGGACTTTCTTAGAACGGCCAAACCAAGTCTTTACCAGGCCCACATTGCAATGGTCCACAAACATTTCTTGAAGAGGAAACGTGGCAGCTCACGTCCAGCGTGTACAGGCATGGGTGGAGTTTGACTAGGGACAGAACGGGTGGGCCCTGGCATTGTAGGAACTGCGCAAAAAAACGAAAACAAAATCTTGACTTTTGATGCAGAATGAACGTGTTGGGAGTGAGTGAGGGAGGACGTGTTAGGAGTGAGAGAGAGAGGAGGTGTTGGGAGTGAGTGAGGAAGGACCTGTTGGGAGTGAGAGAGAGAGGAGGTGTTGGGAGTGAGTGAGGGAGGACGTGTTGGGAGTGAGAGAGAGAGAGGAGGTGTTGGGAGTTAGTGAGGGAGGACGTGTTGGGAGTGAGAGAGAGAGGAGGTGTTGGGAGTGAGTGAGGAAGGACGTGTTGGGAGTGAGTGAGGGAGGACGTGTTGGGAGTGAGTGAGGGAGGACGTGTTGGAAGTGAGTGAGTGAGGGAGGGCGTGTTGGAAGTGAGAGAGAGAGAGAGGAGGTGTTGGAAGTGAGAGAGAGAGAGAGGACGTGTTGGGAGTGAGTGAGGAAGGACGTGTTGGGAGTGAGTGAGGAAGGACGTGTTGAGAGTCGCAGACGCCGCAGAAGAAGCCCTTTACGTTGTGGAGGACTGGGGGAACGTAGAGCTTTGCCCTAAAGATGCACATATAGGAGAACATGCCACACAAGAAGCCCTTTATGTTGTGGAAGACTGGGAAAGTAGCCGTTGGGAAAGGTAGCACGAGGTTCGACTTTCTCAGCCTCCTCCTGACGGCGCCGATAATTGAAGTATAATGATGTGTGACAGCTTGTGGCCCGGTGATAAATGGCTTCTCTTCCCTCTCATGCACTTTTCCCAACTCGCTCCCCCTCTCTCTCTCTCTCTCTCTCTCTCCTGCGGTGACAGCTCCACCAAACGCTTCCTCCCGTCCCCGCAATCGCACGCTCGTTTTCTCCACTCGCCGACACCGCCGGCCTCGCTATCCGCCCGTCCCGATTACCGACGCCGCTCGCTGCATGATTATCCATCATTTATACGTACCTGCTGTCTCCTCCAAGCGGACACGCACCTGACGGATTCTCTCGTCCTTCAAGTTGCGGCCACGTGACGACGTTATAAGACTTGTTGTAAGAATGTTGTAAAAGTTGTTGGAGAAAAATTATTGAAATCTGGGCATTACACTTTCTTCGAACAATGTGTTTGAAGGGATGGAGGGTGTATGAAGGGTGTATGAAGGGATGAAGGGTGTAGGAAGGGTGTATGAAGGTATGGAGGGTGTATGAAGGGATGGAGGGTGTATGAAGGGATGAAGGGTGTATGAAGGGTGGATGAAGGGATGGAGGGTGTATGAAGGGATGAAGGGTGTATGAAGGGATGGAGGGTGTATGAAGGGATGGAGGGTGTATGAAGGGTGGATGAAGGGATGGAGGGTGTATGAAGGGATGAAGGGTGGATGAAGGGATGGAGGGTGTATGGAGGGATGAAGGGTGGATGAAGGGATGGAGGGTGTATGGAGGGATGAAGGGTGGATGAAGGGATGGAGGGTGTATGAAGGGTATTTTATGTCAGCGTGCATCGTTTATGGAAATGTTTTAGTTTCCTGCTGGATTTTGCTGCGGTTACCCTCTGCAGCCCCGGTCATTATACTAAATGAATAATTTAAACTTTCCGTTTACATGGGGCTCTTGAAAAAACCTACAGCTCCAGAGATTTGTAGCAGTAGCGTTAGGCTGCACTTTTACATCCCACCCTAAGACTTCCGCTCATACAGCTTATATATAATGGACATGTAGATATTGTTGCTTTCTCTTGTATTTTAAGGTAATTTAACGATAGTTTTCGTCTTAGTAAGTTATTCTGTTCTTTTTTTCTTTTAAAAATATACAGAGTAATCGAATGTGTTCTAATATAATGTAAAATAAATACTAGTAACAGTTATTATGGTTTGTCAGCACTGATCTCAACAGTGTCAAAGGAAAAAGTCGATGAAACTGCGTAGGCTCCTCAGGTCAACTTTAAAAACGATACATTTTAGGGAATGGATTTTGTTTTGTTTTGTAATTGCTGAACATTTGTTTGGAGCGTGAGGGTGGGTATTGTGCTTGAGGAATTGTCGTGGGCTCTGGGTAAAAATACATTTGATAAATTAAGCCCTGGTACAGAGTTATTTTAACTTGACAGTGTTTGAAGTGCGAAGACGGTTACCGTTTGAAAGACAAGTGCTACGTGAGGAACTTGACAAAGTTCTGGACAAAGCACGCTGGGTGCCTAAGACACAGCCTGTTTCCTGAAAAAAAATTACATGGGACGTGCCTTGATAGAAGTGAAGACGTTTGGTTTGTTTATCTCCCCGACCTTGCCGACTTTTCTGGGTCCGATAAAAAGGTGTCAGTCAAGAGCAATCGCGATCCCGAGTCTGGGCCTTGAAAAGCCTGGGGTTCGAAGCCTGGGGGTGACACTGACCTTGCACCAGCAAACGGGGTAGGCTTTGTTTCGGCTTCCCCAGTAAAACAGCGTTATGAATCACTTTGATAATGTGTTAAACCAAAGGTGTAGCGAGTGGCCCTGAAGGAATCAATAAATAAGGAGGTCCAGCACTGTAGACATGGACGAAAGAGGAGGGTGAAGGTTCAGATTATAAATGCATTACAAATGCCTTATTTATTTATACTCTGGGCAGTCAGAAAAAATCCCGGTGTTAAATCAACTCCGACACGCTTCGGATATGGGTTCAAATGGGCACACATGCGGTTATACCGGTGTCCTTTCTGCTGTACGAGCTCCCTCCAACTCTCTCCGAGAGTGACTTAGTCCACTTAGAGTTTTACACTTCACCCGATTTGATTGCACGCGTGCTTAACTCAATGGTACAACAGCATTTCCCCCCTTGTAAGGCCTGGCCTGAGTCCCGTGCCTAAATGACTAAACCACCTCCTGGGTGGTAAATTGGCAGCGCACCAAATCAGGATTTCCTACCAACATATGGTGAAATAAGATTAAAAATGACAGGAAACCACCCGGGCTTAACGTTAGGTTTTATGAAGTACATCCCAAACTGACATCTGCCTGCGTATCTTACCTTCACACTTCAAAAAGTTCATCAAATAAAAAATAAATAGACACACCTTTACTGCACTATAAAGGAAATTAATATGTACTAGCATGTTGTGGAGATGTTACAGGGATGTTACCCCATTACTTCTTTGTGCCTCTGCATACATTAGATTGAAACCCGTTCACAGAGCTTTTCACTCTCGCTGTTCACATTCACAAGATCATACTGATTTTAGTGGTTCATCAGAAGGATTAAATCGTAATTAGTTTTCTAATACAATCAACCATTAAGCTATAATTGCTTAATAACTAGCTTGTAATTGCAGCACCACCCAACTCCAGCCTCCAGTACTGAGTTTGCAATTCAAATCATTTCATCCGGTCATCTGTTTAGTATATCAGTTGTGTAAGCGGCCTGCCCCGTACTGGCAGCCTGGTGTTTAGACACAGCCCGGTATAGGTGCTGGTAAAGGTGTATAGGTATAGAGGTGCTCCCTTTACTGAACACAGAAAATCCCTCGGCCCAATTATACTGATTGTGTTTCTTCGCAGGTTGGAAATCAGCTTGGCCATCCAGACTGTTGACTGGCGTTCCTCATTGGGTGGCTACAGTCAAACGAAATTTGCTTCAGAATTTTTTTTTCATTTAAGCTGCCTGGAGATAGGGGCCCATGGGGCATCATTTTCTCAGTCAGTTAACCCGATGGTCAGTGAACCCGATGGTCAGTTAACCCGATGGTCAGTGGACCCGATGGTCAGTTGACCCGATGGTCAGTTAACCCGATGGTCAGTTAACCCGATGGTCAGTTAACCTAATGGAGTTACCGCCACACAGCCCACGATGAGCGAGCAAACTCCAGCTCGGGTAGGCCGACGTGTGGATCGAGCTGGTGCTGACAACGGCATCAGGATGACAGCGAGAGCGAAGGCGTGTCAGATGGCTGGTGGTCACCGTAGGTCACCGCTGACATTCTGTGAGTGGGACGCCGTTCCACTGTGAATCAGAAAAGCGCGAGGAGCTGTGGTCTTTGAAAGGACAGAGTGCATATGTACTCTCACCCGATTCGATCTTCCAATGAGGTGCAGCCCCGCGCAATGGCTGTTGGAGACAGCTGGTCTTGGTGAACCTCGGGGGGCCAGGCGCGGGGAGTTTTCGAGCCGAGCCGCGCCAAGACAGCCGCGGCGCGGACTGCGTGACTGAGCGCGACGTTCGCCATTGCCGGGCCCGCCGTGAGCGATCTCCCCCGAGACCCTCCTGGCCGCGAAGCCAGAAGCCCGGTTCAGTGAGCGGCCGATGTGCGCCCGCTTCCCGTTCCAGGCCTGACGGAGAGCCTCTGCCGGAGCAATTTCACCGCGTACGAGCAAGACCAATCACCTTAAGCCCTATTCACGGGCCGGATTTCTCTTCATAGGAGCTGCAGCCCATTAAATAGGGATAAGTGCTTAACGCTGGAAACTGTTTACTGAACAGCTGTCGAATTTTAGGAGTATCTCTGAGCACAGTGAATTTCTGTTGATATTTACCACACATGCGAAAGGGTATTATTGCAGTGTGTCTTTCCGCATATGGAAGTGCATTCAATCCGATTGTGTGTGTTCGGGGGGGATTAATACAAATTAAACATGTAGGATAATGAGATTTATAAAAGCTGACGGAAATAATTTGAGGTGTGATTGTGCGATTATACAAGGTGCAGGGTTGGCTGAAAACAGCCATTAGCTGTCATCCTCAGCTCTGATGTATATAGAGAAGGACAATGGCTTACTGAGATTTTACTGGGGACAGACAAGATCTGGGGATAAAGAATGAAAGACCCATTTGTTATTGCTCTGCTGGAAAGGTATCAGTCAAATGGCATCAACCACAGAGCCATCTGACATCAAATGACAATGTTTTTGTTGTGACTACTTTGCGTCACTCACGACTGAATCTTAAGCACATTTAGAAATTATGTTGACTTAGATGGGATCAGGGAATGCTGCTGCATTATAAGGGATTTGAAGGTTGCAAAAGATTTGTTGTATCGATTAGCATACTTTTTCCTCGCTTAAACCTCATTATAAAACTTTTGAAACATTGCATAAGAATCTCCCCTGCAATCCATATATATGCATTTATTGATTTTGTTACTGTGGCTGCTGATATTGAACAACCCAGCTAAATTTAGTTTATCACTCCGACCACAGCGCTCACGCCAATTAAAGGACACGAAGAAAAAGTTTCCAAATGGCCTTCAGCTTGGGTGCTGATCGGCAGTAATGAGAAATTAATGAGCAATTAATGAGCCATTGGTGCCTTTTAGTTTGGCTGCAGCAGGAGGAGTGCAGATAAAGGACATTGAGTTTGGTCACCACACGGACCTGTGTGGCTAAGCCAAAAGAGGAAGTCCAGATGTAAATGACCGTACAGGACGGCGTGTGGTTTTATACGGCCCTGGGATATTCCCAATTCCTGGGTTTTAACTTTGAGGTCTACCATTTAGGAGTGCAGCTGAGCCAATCTATCTATAACAATAAAGCAAAGCGGGATGTAACCGTGTTAACACTGTTCTTGTGTTTCTAACCGGGCATTAAAATAGGCCAATTGAAATAAAAATCTACATTGCTATGCGTAATGAGTTTAATTATTTTTTTTTGTTGAAAGCACATGGTATCCGTGTCAAAAAACCAGACGTTTAATTGAATTATCGTGTGTTAAGAGGGGCGACGCAGAATGGCTTTCGCGCAGCCTTAGCTTTCCTCCGGTAATGTTACTGCTCTCCTAACACTGCGCGAGACTCTGTTGGGTACGCCTGGAGATGGGGTCAGGAGGAGAACAGCCTGCCATGCGGAGGTCAGTGCCTGGGTGTGTTCGGAGCTAATTGTAGGGCGAGCGTGTGAGAGCCCGCTTTGCCTGCAGAAGCTGAGAGCTGGGTGTTTGTTCCTGCTTGCCTGGTACATAACGGTAAAATTGAAATAATACTGTTTACTTTCTAAGTAAATAAAAGAAATTAAGTATAGAACTAGTAAAAGAAGCAGAAAGAGTACGTTTGCATGCAGTCATCTGAAATGATCAGAATATGCTATGCATCATTAGATTCATGAGCCAATGTACCACAGGGGTGAAAGTTTTGTTGTAAAATTAATTATATGTGGGGCACAGTGGCTGGAGTGCTTCCCCTCGCTGGTTGTAGGTAAAGAATTATTCCAAGGCCTAATTATCTCCAGTGCAACCAAGGATCTTAAGTGAGGGAGAGAATCGGTTTTGTTGTCAGAGTTTAGTTGAACCTAAGTATATTAGGAGTGAGTGAGTGAACCACAGCAGCAGAGATCTAGCCGCACAGATCTGACTGACCCACTGTAGCACAGCCCTGAGTGGCCCACAATGACACACACGCCTAAGTTGCCCTAGTAGCACAGACCCAGCACCAGTGATCTGAGTGGCCCACTGTAGTACAGATCTGACTGGCCCGCTGTAGCACAGATCTGATTGGCCTCTGTAGCACAGTCGATTGGCTTCTGTAGCACAGATCTGATTGGCCTCTGTAGCACAGATCTGAGTGGCCCGCGGTAGCACAGGTATGAGTGGCCCACTGTAACACAGATCTCAGTGGCCCGCTGTAGCACAGATCTGATTGGCCCGCTGTAGCACAGATCTGATTGGCCCGCTGTAGCA
>JAOYSI010000169.1:11564-17461 GCA_025775065.1 Hiodon alosoides | reverse complement strand
TCCCTTCTGTCACTTCTTTGTCCTTCTCCACACTCCTCCACCCATCTCTATCTGTTCCTTTCCGTCACTTCTTTGTCTTTCTCCACACTTCTCCACCCATCTCTATTTGTCCCTTCCGTCACTTCTTTGTCCTTCTCCACACTTCTCCACCCATCTCTATCTGTCCCTTCTGTCACTTCTTTGTCCTTCTCCACACTCCTCCACCCATCTCTATCTGTTCCTTTCCGTCACTTCTTTGTCCTTCTCCACACTCCTCCACCCATCTCTATCTGTCCTCTTACGTTTAATCCGGACATGTCGATGTCAATCCTCATTTCCTCGTCGCCCTCTCCCTTTGGTGCTATCTGACCCAGCAGGTGGAAGTAGGCCTTGGAGTCCTGAAAGAGATGAACAGTTAACAGGCTGTTCCTCAGGGTGTACAGACAGGGTAAGGATGGAGAAGGAGGGGGGTTTGGCTCAGTGAGAATGTGGCACCTTGATATCATCGCTGAAGTTCTTGATTGGCTGCCATCCAGCGTTGCCCAGGTGATAGTTGACCCAGCGCAACAGGAGGTCCTCTGGGCTAAGGGAAAGCAGGTGCTCCAGCTCCTCCCCCTCCCCCAGCAGTGCGATGAGAGCTGCAGGCATGGGCAAACATACATGTAAACACACACACATGTAAACACACACATGTAAACACACACACACACACACACACACACACACACACGTAAACCCACACGTGTAAACACACACACACCAAAACACACACACATGCACATGTAAACACACACACACACACACATGTAAACACACACACACCAAAACACACACACATGCACATGTAAACACGCACACACACACACACACACACACACACACACATGTAAACACACACACACACATACACACACTCACGTAAACACACACACACACACAAGTTAAAGTCAAAACTGAATTTTCGAAAGTGCGACGGCTAACCCTCGTTCCTGGAGATCTCGATGTCGGCAAAAAGGCCAATCTTGATGATCTGCCAAAGCAGGCCCAACACTAGGTGTGGCTTTCCGGCTTTCAGGTCCTGGGCATCGATGTTGACCACTGTGCAGCCAATGGCAGAAGCTGAGTTGAGGGCCAGGACCAGGTTTTCCTGAGAGCCAGATGTAGTATTACGTTTCATTACTGATGTGGTGATGATCCTAAGTATTATATTTCTAACTAGCATGCTGTGGTGATGGTACTGAGAATTATATTACCGATTAGCATGCTGTGGTGATGGTACAAAGTATTATATTACTAACTAGCATACCATGGTGATGATACAGAGCACTATATATTACCGATTAGCATACTGTGATGATGATACTGAGTATTATATTACTAATTAGCATGCAGTGGTGATGGTACTGAGAATTATATTACTGATTAGCATGCTGTGATGATGGTACATAACCAGAGTGCTGTAATTCAGTTCTCTCCAGTTTTTTGCTGGGGTCTAATTAAAGAAAAATCAGTAGGGAGAGGCTAACAGCTGTGGGTGACAGGACGATTTTACATGAAGCTATCTTGGAAAAGTAACACTGAGTACTCACAGTCATGGTGAACGTGGCCAGTTTCTTTGTGTTTATCACCCTCTCATCAATAGTATCTGGCTGGGATAAATTTATCATTTTGCTGAAAAATAAAGACGTCATTTATGTTTGAATGTGTTATTAACGGAAATTTCTGTTGATTACCTAGCTAAACCCTGTATTCATCAGTTAAAACAACAAAATGCCACCTGCCTTTAAGAATGCTGAAAATGTATCACTGCTGATTTAAAAGCACAGGATTTTGAGACGATTAGCAAAGATTTTAAAATCCCACAATCTCAGCACCTGAAGGAACAGTAAATCCCTTTGTGTGCTGAAACGAGTGATTTCATGGTGTCCGACATCAGGGTTCGTTCTCGGAAATGTGCATGGATCAATGTCTGAAGTCTAAGATTTATTTCTGTCCCAGAGGAGGATGTTACCAGAGGAGGATGCCATCTCGGACAGATTTGAAGAGGCTCTCGTTGTCAGGGTCCATGGGAACCAAGTGTTGGCAGTCAGGGTCATCGGCCAAAGCCTTGTTAATCCAGTTCACAAAGGCCACTTTCTCCTCATCTGAGGTGCCGGATAAATAAATATTGACTTGTTAGGCGCATCGTAGAGTTCACTAGTGTTTAACAGAATGACAAACCTATTACTGTGGGCTACCCCAGTCATGCGGAACTGCTCCGTCAGAGAACTGATATAACAAAGTGAGACTTTGAGCTACGCAGCTTCATTTGCTGAATCTGTCCAGACCATAAAGAAAAGTAAGGGGGTAAATACCACATTTTACCACAAAGTTTACTGAACCAGGAAAGTGGAAATCTTTAATTACAGCTTAATTTCACCCATCAGCACTGACAGACACACTGGGAACTCGGGTTACCGGAGTAAGAGTGCTGCGTTCCTTCACTGGAGATGCCTGACGTTCCTCCGAATGATCGGATTCCATCTTTCCTGGTGATGAGTTTGCGGAACGACTCCCGGACTTCTTTGCTTTTCAGCTCCTGGTAGATCTGCAGGAGCACAAACCGAGAGCAGAAACAAACCGTTTTGAGGAGGCCTTTGAGGGCTACGTCACCGAGATTGACGGCGAGCTTGATTGGTGACTTTCTGTTGTGAGCGAGCATTACCGAAACAAACTCCTCGAAGCTTATCTTGTCGTCCTTGTTGGTGTCGCCAGCCACCATAAACTTCTCCACAATTTCTCGCACCTTGAACCCGGGCAGCGAGAATCTGGCTTCCCTGAAGAGCTCCTGCAGCTCAAAGTCGCTAACGTAGCCGCTGTTGTCGATGTCTGGGGACGGGATATCACACTCCCACTATCACCCACTGACCAGAAGATTGGTAAAATTATAAACTAACAATTGGGCATCAAGACGAAGGACTAGAGTTACAAATGCTGACCAATTAAATGTTTTTTAGGAAATGCTGTTGCTCTGTGCTGTGCCATAAATAACAAGGCCCTCAGGTTGTGTATCTCTGTACTTCCTGAAAAATCTGGTAATGTTTGACATCCTAGCGCTAGTTTGTGTCCTGTGATTGTTATTCCCTCACTGGGAACAAGACCGTTTTGCGCCCTTTGTGTTTATAAAAGTCAGGCGGAAGATTGGCTCACCTATTTTGTCAAAGGCCTCTCTCAGCTCCTCCAGGTCCTCGCGGGAGATCTGCGTTATGATGTTCTCCATGTCAGGAAATTCAGAAAACCTGGAGGATCACAGGGTGAGAATCAGAGAGAAGAGGCTCTGACAGTTTCAACCTAGCATACATTTTACAATGGTTCAGCGGTATCAAGTAAGATTTACGATTTATACAGTGCATAAATTCCAACATGAAAGTAAAAAACCAAAAGGCTAATAAAGATCTAATCCCGTGGCTGAAAAGTGACCTCTGGGAACAACCCCTATATGGCAGCCTTTTTTCTCTTTTCTATCATTGCAAAATGAGATAACAACAGAGGACTCCCACATTTCCCTTTGGCAACAAAATAGACCCTCATTCTCCATCAGAACACAGCTGAAGCCTTGGTGGCTGTGCTGTAAAGAATAAGAAAAACAAAAGTCCATTCCAAAAACAAAGTCCAGTTACAAGGCGAATCCCGGAACGGCGAGCCAAGGAAGATGAAGACGCCAATCAGAATCTTTTCTTAAGCGAGCTGTACCTTTCTCTGGGCTGGGTCTGTTTCTCAGTCCCTCTGTCATTCAGAAAGGGGGAATCTCCCAGGTTACGGGGCTAAAGAGCCTGCCTTCGTCCAGCTGGTTCCCGGGGGAGTAAGATGAAGTGTCAGACGCTTGCTGACAGGAGGGAACTTTGCCCTCGCGAGCGGTGCTATGGGCGTGCCGCGGCTGGCTGCCAGGGAGCCATAACGCCGACTGTCACGGCAGTGAACTCACCGTGCTCGCCAGTCAGATTCACGCTTTGTTACCTGCTAAAGCTCAGCACTGAATCACTGCCAGACATGAATGCTACTCTAGTCACAGACCAGCAGCCACATACGGTTTAAAACGGAGACACACAAGTATGTTACGGTTGTGGTGGCCTCAGTGTCCTCGGCAGACTGGCTCTCTGGTGCGCACTCTGTTCAAATGCCAATGAATGCCCACACGACCGACTGGCGGTGCACCCATGATGCAACGGCTTGGCAGTGGGGCAGAGACGTAGAGATGCACACTAATGATGGCACCCTTCCATTCACTTACTTTTCTTCATACTAATTATTGGTCTAATTTTAAAAATGAAAATGATTTCAATGGCCAATAGTTGTTTCAATAGTGACGGAATAAATCCTGGATTTGGGTCCTCCAGGGCCATGAACGGGGCCTCCTGGCATTGCGCGCCTGCAGTTTTCACTTGTTTATTCATTAAGCTGGATATTCAGAAAAAAAAACATAAAACTCAGAGATCCCCTCCAGGGACTGGAGCCCAGAACCTACTGGTAACACACCAGGCAATATGCCCCCTGCTACTTCTGTAATGAGTTTGGCAAATCCAAATGCAGACCCCCCGCCACATCCATTCTGTCCCAGACAAAGGCATGGTGAGTAGCTGCCCCCATGTGAAGCCAGTCTGCCAGTCTGCCAGTCTGCCAGTCTGCCAGACTTTAGGGCTTGGCAGTTGGCCCTTGGCAGGCTGAAAACACAACAGAGAAATGGGTCTTTTTTCATTCTTCAGGCACACTGATGAGCGATGAGGAGAACAGGAAGGGCCTTTTCAGGAAACACAAACATCCTCCTTGATACCGGGCACCGTCTCACTGAGGAAAGGAGCAAGGAGGATTGGTGTGGGGCGGGACAGAAAAGAAGGATGGGCACAGACAAAGTACGAATGCAGCATAGAGCGTCCATGGCAACCCACACCAGTTAGTCACCACCTCCATCCGCAGCGGGGGAGGGACGATTACGCCAAACCCAGCGCTGTCGCAGGGTAATAAAAAACAACACACAGAAAGCGTGCAGCTAGTCGTGCCTGGAACAAAGGGGAGGGCGACAGCCAAAGAGCACATGGAGAAACCAACCAATTAAAGCTGTAGCTGGAGGTGAAGTAATGTATCCTGCGCAGGTGGAACACCTTGCACTGTAGAAAGCAGGTTTTAATGGGTGGCCGTTACGTTGGCTGTGTTGGCACTGGCACAGACTCATTAGAATTAGCAGGCAGCTAAAGCTATGGACGCAGTTGACATTAACTGGTCACCAAATCCGCAGTCTCATATGAGAAAAATTACAGAGAATCTAATTTTCAGATACAAAACCATTGTGACAGCAGTCAACAGCGTTACTTATATATGAGACCTTTTACAAGTGCACATGTGATCGTTCATTACCTACATACATCTGAGGCCCATACAAGAAAGAACAAATTGAACAACCGTTCAGTATTTTCTAAAATACCCTACCCAAACCCCACCGACAAAACAGGTGTAGTCGTTTTACCGAAAGACAAAGAATCGGCTTACCGAACCAGCTGAACTCTCGGGATTTTAAAAGTTTTTTTTAACTCCTTTGACACATGAGTGGAGCCTTGGCAACGGAGGTCTACCCAGCCAGGCACGGGAAATCCATAGTGACAATACACACACAGGCCATCACCTTCTCAGTGGGGCCCTCCCCGAAAGCCAGCCAGCAGGACGAGGAGCAAGGAAGCCGCCCCCCACCCGATTCCTGAGAAGCTGGAGGTTGTCAAGCGTTGGGCCGGCTCTCGCCAGCAGCTGTTCTTGGTCGCTCCTGCATTATTGATGCCCGTGAGGAAGGAGAGGTATCGGATCCCCCGGCCTCCTTTCAGCAGGAAGTCACAACACACACGGCCGCCAGCTCCTTCCTTTCTGCATGGAGATGTGCTGGATCCTGCTGA
>JAOYSI010000169.1:4064-9064 GCA_025775065.1 Hiodon alosoides | reverse complement strand
CCTGAGCTGAAATAACTCTGAGTATTGAAAATATAATTTAAAAAAAACAAATCCCACGTCCAAAAATTGCCATATTTTTCTCAAATATAGAAGACCCTCACTGTCAGTTTGTTGGCTTTCGAAAGTCGAAACCGTGCGTTCGGGAAAATGCATTGGATGTTCGGACATAAGTAAATAACTTCTTAGAATTAAAAAAAACTGAATTCGTAGTTTATTAACACATCACGTAGTCGAAAGCATGCACGCCCTATGCGTGTATAACCGACATATACAAAACCGGCAGAGGGCAGCAGATAGTTATTTTATGCGAAGAATGTAATTTATGTAATCAGTCTCCAAGATATTTGATTTGTACTTGCATTTTAAATAGGTCCGAAGTTTAAAAAAAAAAAAAAAAAAAAAAACAAAACCTATTTTAAATGTTTAATTATCCCTTTTGTCATTCATTCGTCTGTTTCAAGAGTTCTATGAGAACCTTGTCAATAGATTCTGTGAAGTTGTAGCGGCAAGGAATCCAGTGTTAATGAACCACACATACACGCGTTTAAGTGGTTTACGTTATTTTTCTTTGTGAATGCAAAAACGGAAGCTGTTGCTTATTTACTTGAGCTGAAAGGCATAGCCTAAATTATAGTGCAGTGGGCGGTTAGGGATTTATAATGATCAAAGAGATCTTACATTTTAAATTTAGTGAAAAAACAAATTATATCGTGCAGGTTTCAGAGCCCCATCCGGAATGCTGTTTTGTGTCACATTTGTTTTAAATAAATAAACGTAATAGTAATGCAAATTTTTAGTTCAGAGAGGCCTTTTGAATGCTTATTCAATCTTAAAACGTGCTTATTTTCTATTATATACTTTCTTTACGTATACTTTTGACGCCCTCTTGTGGAAATCGATATCTGTTCGAACTATAGATCCGGATTCTGGATTACTTAACAGTTCAATCCTACATTGACTACTAAAGTATAAAAAAAACACCATATGATCAAATTAATTGATAAATCATCATAGTAAGCACATAGAATGCATTTAAGTTTACTTTATTTTTGCATTTAAGTTTACATTTAAGTTTATTTTACAATACTTTATTTGTCTCCAAATGTCTCTTAATTCTAATTAAATTAATTAAGATGTTTTTGTACTAGGCGAATTATCTGTTGCTAACCTTCCTTTAAAAAGTTATTACATTATTGTTCTAATTATATTTTTCGTCAGACGTTCAATGAATGTAATTCCACTTTAATGTGCTCGATCTCATTAGAAAGAATCTGCCTTTAGGAGTAAAAGTAATCATTTTAATGACAACCTGACAAGGGTATCGGTCTGTGAATTGCAACTTGATTTTATTAGCTTCATATTTTCTAAAACAGTTATTGGCGTGTTACAGGTAACACAAAAATGTGAATAATTTCTGAATGGGAACATAACATCGAGATGCATTTTTAACAGAAGAAACGACGACCAGCTATATCTGAAAAAGATAAGGAGCCGTGTTGTTTTATACTCCTAATATTTCTCTCGCCACAGCAAAATATTCCACCACACATAACAAGACATCCAACACTTAAGCTTTAATGTAACGCCGGGCTTCGAAAAGGGGCAGTACAAAATATGACCGACATGGAAGAAAACCAATTGAATTGCAGACTGGAAAGAGAATCCTGTCAATAGAAGTCGAGAATGGGAGGGACTTTTTTCCTTCAGACCCTGATTGAATCGGTCCCGTTTCAATTAGTTAGAAAGATATTGCACAATAGATCGGACAAATAACAGAAATTGATGAAAATATTGCGCTTATAAACTAGGAACAGTAGAGTGACTATTATCTTTTCGTGAATACAAGGATCCAAATGGCAGCCGAAGTACGTAATTATATATTCTTTATTCATTAAAACGTTTATCTTTATCGCTAGCTCGCTACCTCTGATTTCTTAAACTGCTCTGAAATGCTCACACTGAATGTCGGGGGCTAAGGATGCAAATGTTTCTTGAAAACAGGCCGTTTTTAATTTAATCTTCAATGCAGCTAACAACGAACTGTACTGTAATGGACATATTTTTTACTGTATTTGCCGAACAAGGATCCTTGCGCACTGCAGTAAAACACATCGTCTACGTTATCGCGTTTGGGTGGCAGATTTGACATTAATAAACCATTCCATTGGTTCGTCGATTCTGTAGACATTTAATTTAAAATTCGGTCGTTGCAGACTTTCACCTGCATAATACATTTGATGAAAGAATAGTTGCAATAGCGGTGTGAACCATATTCTGTCATAAATGAAAAACAAACAGTATCAACTGAAGTTAACAGCACCCTGGGAAAAGGATGCTAATTTTGGGCGAAAGCTCAAAACGTACAGGAATCATACAAAAATAATCGCGCACCCAGGAATAGTGATGAAAGTCTTGCGGAGGAAGAGGATAGTCTTATTTATGGCTTATTTCCTGCTGCTAGTTCTGACCATGCTAAACCTGGCTAACTACAAGTGGACTAAAGAACCACAGCAATGCAACCCCCAAATGAGAAGCACTGCTTATCAAAGCAGATCCGACATCCGCTTTCTCTATAGGCCGTCGCTGGCAAAAAAGAGGCAACTCGTGTACGTCCTGACAACTTGGCGTTCCGGGTCGTCGTTTTTCGGAGAGCTGTTTAACCAAAACCCTGAAGTGTTTTTCCTGTATGAACCCATGTGGCACATTTGGCAGAAGCTGTATCCAGGGGACGCGGTATCTCTGCAAGGGGCGGCCAGGGACATGCTAAGCTCGCTCTATCGATGCGATCTTTCGGTTTTCCAGCTGTACAACGCGCCGGGGGGCAAGAACATCACTTCGCTCGGACTTTTTGGCGCTACCCTTAACAAGGTAATCTGTTCGTATCCCCTGTGCTCTGCGTACAGGAAAGACGTGGTGGGCATGGTGGACGACAAAGTGTGTAAAAAGTGTCCTTCACAGAGCCTACGGCTCCTGGAGGAGGAGTGCCTCAAGTACAACACTGTGGTCATAAAAGGGGTGCGCATTTTGGATGTTAAGGTTTTAGCTCCACTGATGGAGGACCCCTCTTTGGATCTAAAGGTTATCCACTTGGTCCGCGACCCCAGGGCCGTGGCAAATTCCCGCATCAAGTCAAGGCACGGTCTCATTCGGGAAAACCTACAAGTGGTTAGGAGCCGGGACCCCAAACTTCGCCGGATACCATTTGTGGACGCCAATCACAAAGTAAACAAAAAGGACGGGTCTGACTACCACTCCATCGGTGCCATGGAGGTGATCTGCGACCGGACCTCCAAAACCTTGAGAACTGCATTGAACCCGCCCAGCTGGTTCAAGGGAAAATACATGGCCGTACGATACGAAGACCTGGTCGAAAACCCGATCAGAACCTTGCGGAACGTTTACCGCTTTGTGAACCTGTCGGCGAATCATGATATCGAGTCGTTCGCCCTGAACATGACGAGCGGGACCAGTGCGGCCTCCAAGCCGTTCATCGTTTCGTCCCGGAACGCGACGCAAGCTGCCAGCGCCTGGAGAACTGTGCTGAGTTTTCAGCAAATGAAGCAGGTGGAAGACTACTGTCACCACGCCATGGCGTTGCTCGGCTACGAAAGAGTAAGAACAGCCGGGGAGGCGAAGGACCTCAGTAAATCATTGTTGACAGTTCCGAAACTGTGACGGTGTTGCCGCCAAAGACAATGCTTCTGTGTATTGGTTTTTACAATTTTTTTTTATTTAATTTTTTTTATTTCTTTGCACCGAATACAGTCCAGTTCCTTGTGGAATTTCCATAAATTTAGCTTTATTTTGAAGTGTTCTGGGAGAGCGTTGGAATGTATTTTGTTTTTGATTTAGTGGAGTGGTATTGTTTACGGGATCTCTGTTTTTGGCTCTGGACCCTGGATGTTTAACAACACAATGCCTGTAAAACAACAGCTTGATTGCTAAGTCACAAAATGAAGAAACAAGTTCAAATTGTGTAAATTGTATCTTCTTAGAATGACACTTCAAAGTGAATGTTTCTGGAGTTATTTTAATCGTTAAAAACAATTACCTGGAAGTTGGCTAGACTATATGTCAATATTGTCTGTAAAAGTGAAAATTATAGAAAACTGTTCAAATCATTAAAAAATGGTCTAAACCGCTAATTGTTCATTATGTTTGTAAGTAATAGCACCTGGTGAGCGTTACCAGTGACAATCATTAAAAACATTCTAATAATTATGTTGACCTCATATTTCTATATTTATATACTTATATATATATATATCGTTTATTTTTATGCTTTAAACTTTTGCTTACACAAATCCATACATATTTATTTTTTACTACTTTCTAGTTTTTGGAGGGCACACATGATTTTTTGGGTTCTTAAATGTTGGGATAAATGCCTGTTGCCATCTAGATACAAGCCTGGCTGCAAGACATGATCCCTTCCATAGACTTCGCATTTTACTTTCATATTCCAGAGTGAGAAGGGAATGTTAACAGTATGCGTTGCATTGACGTTAGTTACCCTTTGACACATGTGATTTGTTACCACAGCAGTCTGAGAAGGAACTGCTAACAGTATGCGTTGCATTGACGTTAGTTACCCTTTGACACTTGTGCTTTGTTATCATAGTGGTCTGAGAAGGAACTGCTGACAGTATGCGTTGCATTGACGTTAGTTACCCTTTGAGACTTGTCCTTTGTTATCATAGTGGTCTGAGAAGGAACTGCTAACAGTATGCGTTGCATTGACGTTAGTTACCCTTTGACACTTGTGCTTTGTTATCATAGTGGTCTGAGAAGGAACTGCTAACAGTATGCGTTGCATTGACGTTAGTTACCCTTTGACACTTGTGCTTTGTTATCATAGTGGTCTGAGAAGGAACTGCTAACAGTATGCGTTGCATTGACGTTAGTTACCCTTTGACACTTGTGCTTTGTTATCATAGTGGTCTGAGAAGGAACTGCTAACAGTATGCGTTGCATTGACGTTAGTTACCCTTTGACACTTG
>JAOYSI010000168.1:0-18553 GCA_025775065.1 Hiodon alosoides | reverse complement strand
TACCTGGGCTTCTCAGCCCAGAGCTCTGGAGTACAAAGATGGGTTCTTAAGCACTTCATTCATCAACTTTCTGGGCTAACTTAAAACTACCGGACTATCCCCTAACCTGTGTAGTCTTTCCTAGTGATGGGAAGTACGGTTCTTTAAAGTGATTCTTCAGTTCAGTTAGAAGATTATTTTAAAGAAACTATTTCAGTACTATTTTGTGTTCTGGGTGGCTAAATTCCATAATTTAGTCTATAAATCAGTCAAAACTAGTCGCAGGAATTTTGTGATCCTAATAAAATTATTTTATTTTTTTAAACTGCTTTTTTTGTTGACCTCAACAGAATTCCTTAATTAGCAGGTACATTTAAAATTTCCCTAAGGTTACATGCAAGAACAAAAAATATGCAAACCCTCAGTTCTATTTTTTGTCTTGTTATATTTTTGTATCTTTACAATCCAATTATTCCAGCCAATATTACATTTTTTCCACGTTTCCAGTGACTCCATCACACAGTCTAACTGCAGAAACATGCAAAACAAGTCTGGGGCTGGCCTGTGAAACACGTGGATGGACAGAACGCTTATCCTGAAAGCCATGTTAAGGGGCCTAGAGCCTACAGTGGTGTGGTAGGCTAATATTTGGCAAGGAGGATCAGAGAACCAGTTCTTGTAACATCCCGTAACAACATAGTATGTAATGTAATAACACCGTATACTGTTATATGAGATGTGTATGTGTAATGTAATAAAACCTGATAATGCAATAGATCAATTTCCTTTATATTTATTTAATTATAAAAAAACAAGAACAGGCCTGATCCAACTATTTCTTTGTTTACAAATGATGTAATTACCTTCAAATACTACAGTAAATACCGCATTTAATAATGTAATTTTAAAATAATTGCAATTTGTGATCGACTTGTTTGGTGATAATTTGTTTCAATGATTCTGAATTGATAATGAAAGATACAGATATCTGATAACACATTGACAAATGATTGTTTTTATCCACGATGACATTAGAAAAGAGAATGAGCTCTATTAATTATTTTTAATTAAATTATACAATTTAGGTTACATTAATCCACATGTCCCTCTCCCCTTGATAGATACCATTTATAGCAGAGTGAGGTGCTTAGTTCTAACAACTACAAAAAAAAGTGTATTTAAGAGCTAGAGCTAAAAAATATTCTTAATCGTTTCCAAAAATAGAAAAAAAATATCAGGCATAAAAGATTTGAGGTCATATAAGAGAGGCCTTATCTGATCTCTTCAACCAATTTCACAGAATATTTTTTTTTATCATAACTTGACTCAATGCAATATATTCAGAAGATGGTGGCTGATAAAGCAGGTCAAACAGAAAATAAGCTAGCATTGTCAAGAAACTGACCGTAAATTCTAGAATCTAAATACTAGAATCTTACTTCTGCATTGCACACAGATAAGATCAAGAAATGTGAATGGAAAAAATGCCGTAGTTCTCACGTTTGCACTGATACGGAGACCTTAATGAAAAGGCAGATTAAGTTGATTGCTCACATACCACCTCTAACTGGATGCCACTGTTGAAAGACTCTCTCCAGGCTCTAAATAATGTAATGTAATGTAGCTTGAATATGTAACTACTACACACTTACTTTTATTTTAAAATGTTCTTGAGAAAATGTGACTAATGTTTCCCAGAAGTATTTCATTCAAGTTCAGCCCTGTGTGTGAGGGAAATACAAATTATCATATGAAAGCAGAATAACATTATAAAAAGTAATCAAATAATGACACATGCTTTGCAAAGTCACGTACATCAATCAAGTATGGTAATGATTTCAGTGCTTAATGCCCGTGTCTGCCTGTGCTGCTACTGTCACAATGGTACAAAGGCCATGCCCTCCATCCTGCCATCTGCAGTTCTGACACATTCCAAGCTGACGAGCATTATTACTCAGTCAGTACTGCTGTTAACCCGTGGCCCGTTGGCTTCAAAGTGCCTGACTGTGCTCACTGTGCAGTGATTCATCAACTGCCTACTCCTCATTCCCCATTTCTTATAACAAGAGTGAGGATATCTAATCACAGGGATTGCGTGACAATGAAACTGTCCATGGAACCGCTTCTCTTCAAACGATTGCAGTTACACATTTCATGTAACTTGTTCATAACATACCTAAGCCCAAAGCCACGTAGTGAATGTTAATTTGGATTTAATACTGATGTTTTTAAAAACTACACTATACACTTTTGGCCATCAGCAAATGTGTATAGCTATTGCAGGTTAGTGAGAAAAAATAAGCTGGTCAAGTAGGGAAAAAAGTCTTTGTTTGGCACTTCTAAATAATATCTAAATAACACTAAAGCACATTCAACAGTAATTACATTAGGACACAATTTTTTATTGCCAATTTTCAATGTGAACAAAAGATGGTGACTAATAATAGACTGCAAAAAGGAAACTATTCCAGGATTACTTATAGAGCGGCAGATAACATGGACAGAGAGTACAGGCTTAATGAGAAAGCATCGACTGAAAAAGTACAGATATGAAAATGACAATATCACACCATACTTAATTTAAGCCAATGCATAGTGTTTAAATGTATTTTTCCAGCTCAACAACTCCAGTGTAAGCAAAACTCAAAATTAAAGCATTACATCATAAGTTTCGCACAATACATTTCTATGTCATTATTCTTAAAAACAAAACAAAAATCAGTTTAAAAAGCAGTTCATCACTATGGAGGACCTCTACATTTTTTACTATATTGATATCTGTACGGCTCTCAAGGATTAGCCTCCATAGTTGGGTTGACAGGGCTAGAGTAGGTGCAAAAGTGATTAAAAACATTAGTGACGTTTATTTACAGTGTATAGCCAGTACCAAGGTGTTCTATTTATACAAACCATGTGAGGTTTCTACATTCATCAAACCCTTTTGCCACAAAATAAAATGGATATATCTGACTAGTCTAGTCCTTATAAAATGTTTGGGCTTTCAGTCACTAAATCTCAGTGGCAGTGTATGAAAACAAATAATTAACATTTTTATGAAGCAAATCATTTTTCACAATAAGGCGGTATTTAGAGGATACTGTGAAATCTTTCTACTATATTGCAGCATAATATATTTACTCATAGGCTCATTTAAGCTTTTTAGTGTCATTTCTGTCCCGAGGGCAGAAGTATTATTGATTGGTTTCCATGAGAGGTGGGATCAATTAATGATTCCAAATTAAAGGCTATCGATGTTGGACTCATATATTAATGTATCCTCGCATTTTTTTGAGCCATAAAATACATTAGGTCATTTACCACGTAGTAGCTTCACCTAATTTTTACTAGTTAGCAACCCTGATAGATATAAACACCTTTCCAGCATGTCAGTAAGTGTTGTTATTATGAAAGTGGAAAAGTCTAGGAGGAACAACAGGTCAGCTGCGAAGTGGTAAGCCACACAAGCTCACAGAACAGGACTGCAGAATACTGAGGTGAGTAACAAATGCCCGTGCTCAGTTGTAGCACTCACTACCGAGTTCCAAACTGCCTCTGGAAGCAATGTCCGTACAAGATCTGTTTGCCTGAAGCTTCATGAAATGGGTTTCCATGACCAAGCAGCTGCACACAAGCCTAAGAACACCATATGTGATGCCAATGTCAGTTGGGTGAGAAATAAGGGTCTGGGGCTGTTTTTCATGGTTTGGGCTAGGCCCCTTAGTTCCAGTTAAGGGAAATTGTAATGCTACAGTATAACATTCTAGACATTCTGAGCCACCAACAGTTTGGTGAAGGCCATTTCCTGTTTCAGTATGACGATGCCCTGGTATACAAAGTAATTCCATACAGAAATGGTTTGTTGAGATTGGTGTGTAAGAACTTAACTGGCCTGCACAGAGCTCGGACCTCAGCCCCATCAAACACCTTATCAGGCCTAACTAGCCAAAATTGGGTTGTAATATAAATGCAATTTTACTATCAAACATTCCCTAACCGTCTACTGTTTCATTAAGATTGCAAGCATTGCAATCTTAAACAACCAAAAACCAAGTTTATGTGCACTCACAACTTAATTGAATAGTCATCAGGTCTGACAAACCTTTGTACTGAGGAAATTTTAACACACATAGAATACACCTAATACCACAGACCACAGGTCAGGTAGAAATTTGTTGCTTTATATTAAAAATGTAACCACACCCTTCCGTGATAAATGGTTAACCAGTCAAATGTCATCTGCTCTCAGGGCAGATCGACCCTTGAGTTAATATTAGAAAGTATCAATAAGCAACTCGTAGTTGTAACAGGATCGCTTCATCTCAATTTAGCTCCCTTTTATAATGATGCTGATAACCTGGACATATAGAAACATAAACATATAGAAAAAAGCCGATTAAATATGCTCACAGACATTTTGTGACTTATAAGGCATAAGAAAAGAAAGGTTTGACAGTATCAACATATAGTAGTTTAGTAAGAAAACTGCATTATCAATACTTTAACGTTACTATGTTAAATTTTACTAATTTATTTCTTGGTTAATATTAGAATAATCAATATGCATGCCTTTTTACGTACTGCCTTTTAATCTGAATTATAACGATGAGTTTGCTTTACACATAGATTTTTATTGTGAAGGTCATCCCTATCCACTTCATTTAAATATGTACCCGCACGTAAATACCAAGCAATGGCTATAGTCCCAGACTGACTGATAACAGGCAAACTTGCTGCTCCAGCAACATAACATTATTTATAAAAAATCTCCATAAATCCCCATAAGTGATTACAGCAATGGTCCGTACTGATTTAATCTTTTGTCCTCACAAATGTGAAAAATGCTCATCAATCAGGACTCAGAAAAGAAAGAAATGTGGTGAGAATCCTGGAAGGAATCATGGTTTTTACAGATATGCTTGTATTTGACTAGGTTTTATTGAGTAATAATACAGTACAGCTTAGGACTGTATTTTGTGTTACACTTAACGAAACAGCTCTGATGTCAAGGCTCTTACTGAATAAGGAACCTTTAAAAATGCTTTCCTCTGAATGACTGCTTTTCTCTGAACTAAACCTTGATTATAATTTCTCAGTTAATATGGTCCTCTCACATACCAGTGGACATTTAGAGTGATTGGTGTATTTACAACAGCTAGTGATAGTTATTGTATTTCAAGGCAAAGTATTTAAAAGCACAACAATCTGGCTGAAGAAACTGTAATATAAAATATAAAAATGATTCTTTAAGGATTATAAAAGTTAGACATCAATTCCCTGTATATTAAACATATGCCTTGTATTTACTTCAGTTGTCAGCCTGGATAATTTTGTCAACATGGGAATGATTTATTTCTGAATTGAGAGACTGTTGTTTAGATTGTTCAGCCACTCTCTCTGTTCTTCACCAACTCGGTGCAGTCCAGCGGTTTCAATCATAAGAATCAGCATTATTCAAGTTCAAGTGACCATATACCAGAGGTCGCAAACTGGCGGCCCAGGGGCCGGAGCCGACCCACAGACGTATTTTGTTTGGCCCCCGCACAGTGTTTAAAAAAAAAAATGTAATTAGCTGCCAACATTTAAAAATAGCAGATTTTGAGTTTTGCTTTCTCTTGATAAATCGGAAGATATGGCAACACTGGGCCTGCATTTTTGCATAAAGAAAAGTTTGATTGCATTTTTGGCAGTTTATTTTTATTACACCTGGCCCACGTCACTCATTTACGTTACTTGACTGGCCCCTGTAGGCATTTGAGTTTGCAACCCCTACCATATACAATATTATGAATAAATATTTGGAAAATTTGCTAGATGATATATGATAGTATTATTTGTTAAATAACATTATAGTTATTATTTGTTAAATTAACATTGTTATAACATTTATTTAAAAACTGACTAACACTTAATCCAAGCTTTTAAAGACAATTTTTAATTCAACAGTACTATAATATAACTAACTCAATAACCCAGCTGTGCAACTGCCTGCATTCATGCTGTTTAGAATTGAACAAAAAGACAAACCACTCAATTCTGCTGAACTGGAATCAAAGTGACAACTCTTTGACCACAGGGGCAAACAACTTTACAGACCTGCTCCCTGCTGCACTCTGTAGAAGCCCAGCTATAGCCTACCGTCCTCCTTAAAGTTAGTTCCCCTCATTCAGATAGCAGTACACTCACCTACAATCTCACTCAGCCCAAATCTTCAACACTGTCTCCCCACTCTACAGCTCTTCAGCACTAAAAAGGAGCCTATTGTACTCACAGGAGCTTTGGGTGGACATTGCCATCAAAGGTGCGCCGATGCTTGTTCCTATTTGATTATTACAAGTGCATGAGCACACCAGTCAATGAACCGACAAACTTAATGCCCCATTCAGCCGTCTGCCTGAGGGTGTGCGAGTACGCCAGTGTATGCTTACTGATATATATCTCTCTAAGACACTCACTGACCATTGCCTTTTGTTGCTTCACTATGAGCTCCATTTTTTCACACTTAGAAAGGCGCTGCTTGGAAAGCACCAAATCTCACGCACAGTACATCAAGCCAAATGTGTGACAAACTTATTATAAATGTGTTACAAACAGTGGGAGGCTGACTTTTTTCACCGCAGATGTGATCCCTCATTCAGTTAAATAGATTCTAGGCAGCAGGATCAAGGAATGTACCAAAAAAATATCAAACTGTACCATTTTTTTCACAGAAGTAGTTTGAAAAATTGAAATGTGGAAATGTACCATAGTGGTCTTTGTAGCCTAAGCTATGGAGAACTACTTAGTGTACGTGTAGCAGGGTTCGTCGTGAATAAGCTCGCTACTGACAGTGACGTTACTCCCTAGAGTCAAAGACAAGAGAATGATTAGTTCCTAAACGAGCTGATCATTGCACCTGTATGTAAGGGGGTTGTGACGACCAGAGTTCCCGGCTATGACAGCGCAATTTGTTTAAGTTGTGGTAAAAAGCAAGGGGTTGGGGGTTGGATCAGGTGCGTTACATGCGCATGAAAGTGCGTCAAAGCCTAGTGCTTTGTGATCTGGTATCTGGTACCCCTATTTAGCGATCATTTATATGCGTTTTACAGCAATTGAAACCGTGCTAATGCTACAAAGAAGTGATGTACAAAACTTTTTGATATTATGAAGTAATATAATTGAATACAGTCCCTAAACTTGTAGGAAAGTTGACCCATTGGCAATGACAAAGACTGTCGTTTTTTTAAAATGTATTTTTGAATGTTATTTTTTATGTAACAGTTGTACTGTACATTACTGTATTGGAAATGTGTTACCTAACAGTGCATAGAACAGGATGGGTTAAACAGGAAACTTTTTACGCATTCTAAAAATAAAAGCAAACTTATTTTGCACACCATACAAGGTAATCATGATTGTTGTATAAGTGCTATTCTTCTCCAGAAAAATGTAAAAAATGAACAACAAAAAGGGCAGGAAAATGTATTTCAAAGTTTCCAATTGTGGCCTGATTCCATTATGCCCCTGGAAATATAGCAACCGACTATCATGCGGCTGTTATTCTCAAAGCACAAGCTAGACAAACCCATGGAATCTCTGGAAGTGAGGAAATAATAGGCTGCACTGATGACATGAAACTTATAACAAGTTTAAATGTTATTTATTTCCAGTTCAAAGGTTATTGTTACTACCATGCTGGCTAGAAGCAACATAACAGACAAATAAAAATTAATTTGTTTGCTATAGCAAAGTCTATCCTGGTTCAGTTTATGCAAATTGAAATAATGTCTCAGTGGTATCTTACTGATTCACTTTTAACAGAAAAAGAAAAAAAATAACTTCTGAAAGTTAAAAACAAAAATATAAATCTCAGAAAAGGCAACTTTGGTATTTTTGTTACTAAACATTTACTACTTTGCAGGCCAAACATGTAGGTACTTTACATTTCAATTTGGACTGATTTTAAATGACAGCACTTACAAGAATTGAACAGCCACTCAGATAGAAAATAAAAATACGATAGAGGTGGGTAGGCGACTGAATGAAACAGGGGTGACTCAGGTTTGGAAAATATGGTAGGCAGCAACCAATCTTCCACATCTGCTACGGCTCTAGCCAAGAGTTCCAAAATTTTGTGTTTTTTTGTGGGTTTTTTTAACAAAAGTTTTTTTTTCACAATTCGCATCTCATCCAGATTGTAGCTCAGAGCTCATTTTCCCTGGAAACAGTTCTTGGCATCTGACAACGAGAACTTGTGATGAAGAGTGGTGATATGTGATATGAGATTGTTTCACTTGAGAAAAGAAGCCACAACCTCGCTACACAGGACGTCCTGTTCTCACAGGCTACCACAACACACGGCTGCTCTTGCCCTGCAGACCGTCCTGCCTGAATGACAAATTTGCTTCCCAATGAGTGGTATAACAACAATCCAACAATGGTCTGATTTGTTAATAAACAACACATTACTATATGGAAAAGATCCCCTGAAATTTCCCCTGAAAGTGTCATGTATCACTAAAAAGTTCCTCATAAATAACATTTAGTTATTTATGTTAGTGGTATGCGTATTTATTTATTTAAATTTATGTTCACTACAGCTGTAAAAATATTATTTAAAACTACTATAAAATAAGATCATTGCATTTAATCAGGTTTGCAATAAGTTCTGGGGTAAAAAGTATGAGCTGTATTTTATTGATCGGTCATTTGGGAACTCACTGTTCATCTCCTGCCTTCTTTATCCACTCAACGTCACATTGTTCACAGGGTCCTGATATCTCCTGTAGGAGTAGACAATGGGTTAGCTCTGACACCGGGCTACTCCAAAGCTAACTGGGAAATTCCCGACACGTTCTGCTTTTATTATTATTGTATTATTATAGTTCAGACTGGCCTGGTCAGTAAGTAAATGTAAGTTACTTTTGTCAGTCCACCTTTCTTTTGTGCCTGATACATGCACGTGGGTGTCTCTCTCTCTCTCTCAGAGTGGATGCAAAAGAAAAAAAGAAAAAAAAATATGTTTGGGCTTGTTTTGATCTGCATTTGGTGGTTAGTGGTATTTTCTTCTCAGTAAATGTGGGTGAATGTGCATGACAGTCTATGTAGGGACTGAATTACATATGCTTTTGGTACGTATGTGTCAGCAAATGTATTTTGCGTGTGGCATTTTCTCAAACAGTTACTATTAGCATTTGTCTGTGAAAGTATATACTTATGAAAGTAAGGGTACAGCAAAGCCTGACATGGTGTGTGCATATGACTATACTTGAAGTTAACAAGATATTATACATACACAGCAGTTAATCAAAATATTTGGGAGAGATTACAATCCCTCTGTACTCAAACATGGATATCCTGCAGGCCAATCTCTGACCTGTCTCCTCTGCCTCTGTGAATCCCGCAGCTGCCTCAACTCCTCCTGCAGCCGCTCGCACTGTGCTTTCAGCTCATCTTCCCGTTGACATGCCCCCTGCGCCTCATGGCGAGCCCCCTCCAGCTCGGCCTCCAGCCGTTGGACCTTCAGATCAGATAAGGTGTCCAGGCTACGGGAGCTCTGCAAGGTCAGGGGTGGACAGTCCAGCACTGAGGAAACATAAACATTTTTTGTTGATTATTACCAAACCATGGGAAACTCTTTAGTTGTCCTCCTGAACTACATGCTAATCTTGCAAGACAGACTTCACTGCAGTTTTACAGAGGACCACTTTTTCTCAAAGAATAAAAAGAAATGGAGGGTCATATTCAGAGTGGCATAATTTAATTTACAGATTAATTATCTGCTCGGTTAAGCCATTTCTGTTTTCTAACGTATTTATCAATGCACTTCATAACGGATACCTTATTTCTCTAAACTATATTGCATGAGGAGAAATATATTGCTAATTGCATTATGACTTATCACGTCATACAGAAAATCCATTTCAAAATCCATACAACTGTTTTATTAGTGTCACAAACAGAACAAAAGCGGCTTTAGAAGTTGAGCCTCTGGGGACCAGCAAGAAAGCGGCACTACATGGTCCGTTAGTCTGGTGCCAAGTGTGTTACCCTGTTGCCACAAGCCAGCCTCAGTGCTTGGCAGCCATCAAGGCAGGATTTTAACACCCAACTGTTAGCTGCAACTGGCATGTTGGCTGTCGTCCAGGTTGTCTTTTGCAACCCCACCAAAACAAACTCTCAAATTATTACCGTTGCGCCTGCAGGATTGCATTAATGCCAGGTTTTTTTTTTTCTCGAAAACTGAGTATTCCTAATCATGGAAATTAAGCTAGCTGAAATGGAAAATATATGTTCTCATTATAAAAATAAAAAAAGTACATAAGCGCCCAGCTTCCTTCCCTCTCACATGCTGAAACAAATAAGCTTAACAGTCTGTTAACTCAAGGACACAAAACACACACATCTTCCACATTGGGGCCAGTGGACTTTCAAGTAGCAGAGTTAAATGTGCGTGGGCATTGTTATTGAGAAATGCACATGAAGACTTCCAATAATTTCCCTTTAACAACGGAAGTCTTCTCAGATTACAAGCACACACAAAGTATGCATATACACACACAAGCGTGAGTGCACACGCACACACAAGGCAGTCCCTGAGCACAGATAGTATCGGAAGCACAAGTATGCATGCATTCAGAAACCCAGTAAAACCTCACGGTTGACCACTTTTTCTCTAGAACAGTCACAATATAATGCAAACAATATATCGCTTTTCATATGCTTTATATTACAGATAATACACATAAAAACTAATAGAATAGTTTACTATAAAGAATAGTTTAGTTTCTAATGTAAAGAGCATGAATAATACATATATACAATTAGTTCATATCAAAGACTTAACTTTGTTGGCATTATACATACTTGCATGTACAGTTTGACTGAACATTTGTCAAGTTTTTTTTCTTTCAAAAGCAAGCTCTCTCTAAAGGACAGTAAAGCAAATTACTTTACTTTTGTATTGAATAATCAATATTTTACATATTGTATATACTTATGGCTAATATAATAAATGCATTTGCACAAATGTTTTTAATACATGAAAACAAGGTGAAATAGTGGAATAAATTGATTTTACAAACAAAGCTTTTGAAATATTGATTAAGCAAACAACAAATACATATAGTGATAGTAGCCAGTCTTGAAGGTTTATATTGAAATACAAATGTAATGAGACTGTGGTGTAGTGGCACAGATTAAACACCTAAACTTCTGGCTTTGGTTGTCTTAAATTCAAAAGGTCACAAACTCAAATATGTATCTAGTAGATCAGTACTGCCATCTTGTGGACACTGGATCACAGCTGCTTTTCAATAATGCTTTGTCAGTCAGCAGAGGATGCATTTCAGTGATGTCTCCAGTAAATGGTCAGTGGTCACAAAAATCCTTTACAACTACTGTAACTATTAATATTTAACTATTATTACAAGTAGTAGCTGCAGAATAATCATAATGACAAAAAAAAATTATGAATATTTCTGAAGCTCAGCAGTTATTTTCTCAACTGAGCCACTCTATTGAAACACTTCCAACAAATTAATCCATTCATTCAAAGTCAGGAGTGCAATAACTGGACTGCAGTGTTAATTGCATCCCTTTCTAATTAAAAACATAAAGATGCAGTTTTCACAATAGGCTTAAATTAAGATGGGAATTATATACTTAATTTCTTATCATTTTAAAACCAATTTCCTGAACATACTTAAAGAACAGAATTCTGCAGAACACCCACACCAAGATGTGAGCCAAAGGACAACACCAAACAAATACAACATAAAGGCCACCGCTTTGAAACCTTTTGAAGACTTACGGTGGGATACATTAGAGCTGGCGTGCAACTGCAAGTACTGCATATCTTTGCTATGCAGTTGTGTGTTGAGTTTTTGCAAGGAACAGTCCCTCTGCCTTAGTGCCAATTCAAGGCTCCGGATCCTCTCCATGTGCTTCTCCACCAGCGTGGTCTTGGAGGAGAAAGACATGATTGTTAAAGCATTGAAAAGTAAAATGATTAGACTGGTTATTGTCAATGTAAGTTCACTTGGGTTAGTGAGATATTGCACTAGTCTAAAATCCTGGGGATGTCTTCCAGCAGGGGGTGCTATGACTTACCATTTTGTCAAGGTCCCTCTGAAGGTTGCTCTTCTCCATGTGGATCTTCTCATAGGCCTGTATCACATCCTCAAGCTGCTCTTCCCGCTCCTTACTCTTCTGGAGCTAAGAAACATAAGAGGGAGATGGTGGAAGGGTAAGGAGAAGGGGCAGGAAGAGAAATTAAGATAAATAAAGAGTAGAGTAGATTGGAAAGGGAAATAAGGAGTATTTGATTAGTAAGTTAAAACTGTTTTGCTATGAGCACGTGGCATTTGGCAAAATTATCTTTAATAATTTGACTCCTTTCTTGAAAAATTATTGTTTTAGACCATTTATTGTATACCAATCCGTGATTTTTTTCTAAAGTTAAGAATGGGACTGTGGTGGGAGTATATTTCAAACCACAACTAATCTTTGGGTAGTTTGGAAAACTGAATAATTGTCAAATGTGCCATGTGTTCATTAACATCAAATAATATTTCAGCCCATTCAGCAAAAGAGTTGACAGGGGAGCACGGATAAGCATGGCAACAGTTACAGGTGGGGGTTGAGTCCCAGACTGGGGCTTCTGATGTGCACCTGAATTGCTTCAGTAAAATTGTATGTGGTTCTGGATAAGAGTGTATCCTCAGCAATTCAATTATGTAACGTATTTGCATAAAAGATCAATACAAAGAATGCAAAAATCAAAAGAAGACAGACCAACGTGGATGAAGTAAGGGTGAAAGAGTGGAGATGCTGAGGGAGGAATAGGAAAGTAAGACAAATAGACATAACATAGAAGGATACACATGTATGGAATGCTTGAGCAGAGAATAATCATATGAGACTCTAATGCAGTCATAAATAACGTCTGGTAGACAACATTATGTCTAAAAGCAGTAATGATAGATTAGTTAGGAGGCAGATGCCTAGTTACTGAGCATAAATTGTATGTGTACATTTTCCATCCATAAGCAAAAGCCTAAAGCGGTAAAATATTCTACGTATTTGGCTAGTCAATCTTTGTGCTCACTATCACATCCTACTAATAAGATCTAATTGCAGCATCTCTTCCTTCATACCTCTTGATCACCTATCGACTTTCTTATCTAATCCGTTTGCCCTACCTCTATCCTCCTGATATCTCTACTCCTGCTCACCTCATGGGTCAGCGTGTTGATTCTCTGCTGCAGGCTACCATTCTCAGACTGCAGCAGGGCTGTTTCCTTGGGCTCGAAGGAGCAATACGAATTTCGGTTCTCCCCAAACTCGCTGATCATTGGAAACTGCAAAGAAACAAAGGTGTTGCGTAGTGAAGGAGAACATTGGTTAAACTTCTTAGTTACCCCAGTGTCTTTTCTCTACATAAATACATAATACACATTAAACAAGCTAAATGAATATAATTAATAACTGATCATTACGGGATCCTCTGCTGCAACTGTAAATTATTTACAATTGTGCAAAATTATTCAAATGCTAGTTTATTCTGACCACTACTTGATGAGCCAGGTGATTTACAAAGAGAGACGCTGTACATAAAACACATCTCTATTTCATTTTACCTGGGCAGGTCTGATTGGTCATATAACCTCCAGAGGGTTTTTTAAATAATCGGCTAAATTGAGAGCATTATAGAGCATATTTATAGCAATATAGAGCAATTTAGAGTGGGATTAGACCGAACAAACTTTGTGAGATCTGAACTGTAGCTAGCTCCTTGCAAAGACGTTGTTTGAATTGCAGGACAACTAGGACAAATTCGTCACGATCTGTCAAGGTAATAGAGCCGCGCTTCCCAAGTTGCAGTGTCTGTAATTAAAGAGTGGAGCCACCCCTTTAATTCTTTAATTTGTTAAATCAACATCTGTAAGTTGAGTTTCTATTTTGTCTAATATGCCCTTCATCTGTTGTCTTTCACCGTGACAGGGTGGTCCTATACACAGGCTTAAAAAAAAGCTCCAGCCCCCTTTAGAGGCCATCTCAGACACTTCCAGATTTTCCACTGTAATGGACATAGCTGAGACTACGCACCTCAGCTTCCAATCAAATGAGCCCCCTGCCCGTTTTACTGGGGGAAGTAAAGTCATAGTCATAAAGTGCCTTGAAAAGCATTCAGACCCCAATTAGCTTATATAATGTAATTACAAATGTACTATGAAATTCTGTTTCATATTTTATTTTAAACTCCATTAATGTAAGGTGACATTGGTTTTACATTAGGGAAAAAAGATGAAAAATTAAAAAAAGAGAAATATGTTGTTTGCATTAGATTTCAACCCCCACTCATTAATATTTAGTAAAGCCTCTTTTCGCTGAAATAACCGCTGTAAGTATTTTGGGATAAGTACTAACCAGCTTTGCACCACACAGTGTCGGAATGATTTTTGCCCATTCTTCTTGGAAGATTTACATCAGGTTGTTCAGGTTGGTTGGTGGACAGTCATTTTTAAAGAGTTCCACAGATTCTCAATGGGATCAAGTTCAGGTTGTTCTCAGGTTGTTTGAGCTATTGACTCTAACAAGATGCCCAGTTCCTGCTGATGAAAAGCATCTCCACAGCATGATGCTGCCCCCACCATGCTGATGATGAATTTTGAGGCAACATTAGGATTGTGCCACATATAGAACTCTTAGCTCCATCTTGGTCTCATCTGAGACCAACATACATTTTCCCATGTTACAGCTGGGTCACTGTCATGCATTCTGGCAAACTCAAGCCGTGCTTAATTATATTACTGTGCAAAAGTCTTAGGCAACCTAGCTTTTTCATAAATACTCTGTACTCTGTAAGTACTCTGATGTTTTTTTTCTTCTTTTTCTTCTGCATTAGTGTGTCAGTAGAAAAAAATAATTTTTAGATTCCCAAATTTTCCAATATAAACATCATCAAAGCTGTCTGGGATTACCTGGACATACAGAAGCCAAAGTCTGTAGAAGAACTGTGGAAAGCTCTCCAAAATGCCAAGTTTACAAGAATTGATGCTGTTTAAGAGACAAAGGGTAGTCACACCAAATATTTATTGATGATTTTTTTCTCATAGTCTTTTACTGTTTACTGCCCGCTAAGTCTTTATTTTATACTTATAAACTTTTCATTTAATTTTTTAAAAGGATCTCTGCTTTACAGGTATTTTTAGGCTTTTGCACAGCACCGTATGTTGGGCCAGGGTAGCAGCTCCTCTCACAAGGAAACATTTATTTAAAAAATTATTTTTATTCATCAGTCTTGTTTTGTTTTTGTTTTTTTTTAATCTCTGAAGGCGTAAATTCTTGGAATAGTCGTAAGAATTTAATCAATATTTAAATGAAATCAACACAAAACACCTGATAAAAAAATAATTTATTAACAGGGTGGTTAAAAAATAGGGATAACCACGCACGTATGCAAAATGGTGGACAAAGAAATTTGTGGAAGAATGGCAGAGAGGTAATTCCGATTTGAATGACTAGATGTGGTGGGGTAAAACGGCATGTTTAACTATTTGGAATGAAGGTTGTGGTGAGATCAGTTTGAATTATTTTTGTGAGGGACAGATTGCATGCAAAAAAGGTATTATTTGAACCAGTGCAAAGCTTTCTAAAACTATGGAAGATTAACATAAAACACTGGCCAGCATAAACATTTGAATATTTTCACCGCGATAATGTGAGGAAGGCTAAAACACAAATGTTAACAAAGAGGATGGCTTTTGTAAATCAATTTAAGTAATTAACACTTCAATGTTAAGCTAGAAAAATCCACATGCGCAAAACAAAGTTTGCGTATAAAACAGTTTACTAAGTAACAGGTGCGGACTGGCCATTAGGAAGATCGGGAATTTTCCAGGTGGGCCGGTCTTTTTTTCCCAACCCCCCCAACTGTGTTATGAGAATAGGAGAAAAGCAGTGGTATGTGCTTTAAACAAAATAGTTCATAAAAGAAACAAAACAATACAGGCTAACACATAGCTTCTAAAACAAACATTCAGAATTTAAACATGGCTAATTTTAATGCCTGCCCAGATGTAGCCTTACGTGACGTTATCCTGGAGCTGGAATGCTGCAGTCATCAGGTTTTGGGGATTTTTCCTCTGGTTTCCATGGCTTTTCTTGTTCCTGACTCCAGGGGTTCGCTAGATCCTGGGATTATACAAACTCATCGACCAGGATTTCCTTGCACTCTGAAAGCCCTTTCTTCCGGGGTAGAATGTGGTTCAGACCCCAGGAACATATTGTCCACGTCTGGTTTGCAGCTTCTAGTTTGTTAGTAGGTACGGATATAGCGAGAATTGGTCACTTCAAATAGTATAGGATCTGTGTTAATGATAATTCCAAATTTGGAAATTAAGTCCAAACTTAAGTGCCTTGATCATTGGGTTTTTACGTGGCAGACTTTTGTTTGTTGGCAGCGCTGATTTCTCCATGCAGTAGAGTTTGTGGGGTGCCTCTTTTCAGAGCTAAGCCTAGAGAAGCTATAGCGGAAGAGTAAATGTCTGTTCTCTGCTTTTAACTATTAACGTGATTTTTTTTTGACCTGCTAATGACTTTCTTTGTGGCTGGGCACTGGAGTTTTGAAGTTGGGGGACGCTGACTGATGATGTCATCCCCTGGTGCTAGAGAGAGGTAAATGTAGTTTGTTTGGACGAGCATGGTCCCTACAAACAGAAGTTTTGAATAAGGGCTTTCTAGCCACCCTCCCATTGAGGCCAGTGTTATGCAGAGCTCTTGATAAGGTTGACTGGTGCACTATTACTCCACTCCTAGCCACTGAACTATGTAGCTCCTTCAAAATGATTGCAGTCCTCTCTGTAGCTTCTCTCACAAGTCTCCTCCCTGAGTGAGCCCTGAGTTTTGAGGGACAGCTTGTTCTTGGCAGAGCCTGGGTGGTGAGATGCAGCTTCCATTTCCTGACTATTGATCCAGCAGAGCTCACTGGATTTGACCTTTTTCTAATCTATGCATTTGTGTTACTGTATTTCTAACATCTGTAGAATGCTGTTTGATCTTAATTTTCCTTCAGATGCACAGCCCTACCAATAATCCTTCAACAGTGGGTTTTTATCCAGAAAATGATGACAGAAAGTGACAGCAACTTTAACGGTTCACAGATGGAGGCCAATGGTAAGGTAATTGTGTCCTTGTTAGGGCAATGTCTATGTAAACTGGGATCTTCCACAGCACAATGGTTGAATACTTATGCAAGTATCATATTTCTGTTTTCAATATTTATTCTGTTTATCAATATCAATATGTGCCAACATAAAACCAACCTTCCAATAATTGATTTTGAGCTTCAGTGTTTTAAAATAAAATATCAAATAGAACAGAATTTGAATGTACCATTTGTAATTCAATTATATGAGAGAATTGGTCATGGTTCTGAAAACTTTTGCAAGGCAAAAGAAAAAAACTATTTATGTACGATCAGGATAGAGTTGCTACAGCGACACACAATCACAAATGTTAGATAACAGCTCTTGGCATTCAATACATGTTGATAACTCTGGTTCTTGAAAGTAAGGATTGTGTTTTTTTAACACATATTTACATCAGCAAGAAGTTTAACGCTACACCTAAATGTTATTTAATTCACTGTTAACTGGTTAAATGGTATTGACATCTGAGGTAGTCAAATTTTTGAGGTAAAAATGAAACACAGGAGTATTCTGATTTCAGAGACTAGAGTTGCTAAATGCCTGAGAAATTATTGTAATTGAAGTGCATTTTACTTTTTCTTATAAAGATGGCTAGGGTCCTAATTACAATCTGTAACCCCCAATGCCCACCATGCACTCTTGGAGTAACACCTGCCATGATCACCTTGATCTCATAGATCTTCAGCTTCCTCTTGATGCCGGTATTCTCACGTTCCAGGCCGGCAAGTCGGGTCTTTATGTCGTGGTAAGCAGTGATGAGGGCAAAGTGGGAGGCAGAGTACACATCATCAGGAAGGGGAGCACTGGACCAGCCAACCCCACAGCCATCCTCCTTCAGTCCCTCACTTCCGCCCAGCAGGCCCAGCTCACCCCCAAACAGAGACTCCATTGCAAGCCCTCAATCTGTGGGGCAAGGGAATGATACAAAAACAAAAGGGAAGAGAGTTAGGCAAAAATAAACAGAAAAACCAAAAGCAGAAAAATATTTACAGCCCGTAGTAGCCCTAAGAAAGTGGGGATGTAACACAGATCAAAATAGCAAGCTCATCACAAGTGGGGTTTAATCTTGTTTGCTTGGTCACTCCCTATGGCTTTAAATAGGCACTTGTTTTTTTCTAGATATCTTGCACTGACAGCCTACTCAAATTAGTCATAGCTCTATTACATGAAACAACTAAAATACACAGCCAGCAATATCTGGGGTTGCAAAAATTAGATGTACTTTACTTACATTATATATATATATATAAATTGTCATAAAATGTGATCTGATCTTCATCTCGGTCAAGAGTATTGACAAATATAATGTGTCTTTATTGAACACACTCATTCAACATTCAAAATGGCAGTGGAAAAAGTAAGTGAACCCTTGATTTAATGACCTC
>JAOYSI010000167.1:0-18554 GCA_025775065.1 Hiodon alosoides | reverse complement strand
CTCTCTCTCTCTCTCTCTCTCTCTCTCTCTCTCTCTCTCTCTCTCTCTCTCTCTCTCTCTCTCACACACACACACGCACACACACACGCACACTTATCCCTGAAAGTGTTTTTTAGGGAAACGAAGCCAATTCTTTCAGTGGCTGAGTCAACATTGTGTGATGAGCTATGTTGCCTAGAAGTAAACGTCTTTAATCATTTGGTTAGATTGTTTCCTTGAGCCTCAAACATGGACACATCTGAATGTAATTATACAAAGTGGGTGTCTTTGGCTACCAGTCACGCTAAATTAAAAATGTCTCTTGTCAATTTTTTTCTAAAAAAATAAATAAAAAGCAAACAATGACTCAATATTTTTTAGCAATAAGTGATTCAATCCGGATGACACAGTACATAATGACTGGCACAGTGCTTAAACTTGTAGGTGTTCCTTGCTAATCAAGAATTGTGAAAGCAGACATTTATGTGGATAGTAATTTATGTGAGGTTTTTATTTTACTTTTAATTGGGAGCTACAGTAAATTACACCTTTTTTATATGTAATTATGTGAAAACAGTGAGGAAAGTTGAACACAGTAAATGGGCAGCAGGCTGTTAATTGTTGGTGTTCCAGAGTATTTTCAGTGTGTTTGTGTTTTTACGAGGTTTTACAATTACTTAATTATCCTTAGGCAATTTGGCATTTTTAATCGTGTTTAAAAGTAAAAAAACTAAGAAATTAGCAGTTTTTTCTCAGCAGTAATTATTTTCCCTTCCCGCTCAATGACATGACTTTGTCAAACAGAAGAAGATGTGTGTGCAGGCACCCACACACACACACAGTCACGCATACACACATACAGAACTAGTCTGCCAGTTTAAGAGTCTTCGCACACACAGGGCATGCATGGGTTGATTTTCTCTGCCGATGTCTCTGTGTGTAATTTGTTCTGTAATCACCCTCGCCTGGCCCATTGATTGCTCTGCACTTAAGAATACAGAGACAACCGCTAACTACAGGACTGAAATTGCTCTCCACCTTTTCAGATGTCCATTTAGGAGCCAAGACATTCTCTTTTGTGCTTTGGTTGCAGGCTTTCAGTTGACCTATTGGAGGATAAGGGCTGCACTTGGGGAGGGGTGGGTGGATGCTTAATCAGAGTAAACCATTGATCAAAAAGAGACACAGGTGGTGGGTGTGTGTGTGTGTGTGAGTGTGTGCGTGCATGTGCACGTGCGTATGTGTTTGCATGCATGTGTGTCAGTGTGTGTGTGTGCGTGCGTGTGTGTGTGTGTGTGCGTGTGCGCATGTGTGTGTGTCTGTCAGTGTGGACGCGAGTGCTCTGTCAGTGTATGTGCCTGAGGGTGTGTGTACATTCAAGTGCACGTCCATCTGTGTGTGTGCATTCGTATTTGTGAGAGAATCCAGGTTCCCTCCTCCGACAAATACAGATACTCTGCTGGTACTAACTCATTGTGTTCATGTCCCCTCCCCACACCCAAACAGCTCCACGCAACACCACCACTATGAATCTGTTGGCCCAGATTGGGTCTTGCGTGGCCCCCGAAGCCCCCTTGTTGTGTCAATACCACTTACTCTGTGGCTCCTAGCTTGTCTGCTTAACCAAGGTTAATGCATTGTAGCATCCACAGGGCTAGCTGTTGGTTGCATATCTGCAGTTGGCTCCCTGCATGTAGAAGGACAAAAAGAGGGATGAGTTATATTAGGTTGGTGAAATAAGTCTTTTTCACCCCTTTTTCTTAGAAAATTAGACAGAAAAAGTGCCCTGAGTGGTACTGGCGTTCCCGTGGAAACCAGATGGCAGATCAGTACTTCCTCCCACTGGGGGAGTGCTACTGTTTTGATTAAATGTTGGGTGTTCTCAGCCCCCTATGGGATGTGGAAGAGGTACAGCGGTGGACTGTACGACTGACCAAACCTAAGTGTCCGATTCTCTCTAAGTAAAATAATCATGAGCACAAAACACATCTGGAATAGCTGCCAAACATTTTGATGTTTCAGTAACGCATGTCTTGGTTTTGTTTCCTGAAGAATGGTATCAGAATCAAATAATCTAATTCCGTTTTCTTTACAGTGTAAAACATGGTGAAATGAGTTAAGCCAGTTTTCAATTATGAGCTTTTTCAAAATAGTTTTCAAATTGCCCTATATCCAGCTAACCCGTCTGAACTGGAAAATACTGCAAATATACTACAGCAAAAATGCTTAAATGGATAACATTTCTATATCATGGTTAATTATATAAAATAGCATTCTTGAATATGCTTCAGTGATACATATATCCTGTAGCTTTGCGCATCTCTCTAATCACCACATATTTCATATATTAAAAAGGGGGTAGGGTTTAAATCTGTTCAAAATATAAATTACAGGCTGCGAAAAAACAGCTTTCGTCCCCCAGCGAAAAGAGAAATCGCATAAAGAAAGTCATATCACAGAGGAAAGTTGGGCGAGGGCTTGAAAGACAGACGGAAACAATTAGGGCAATTACCAAACTGAAAATGCAAAAACCAACAACACTGAGAGTTCCACCTCGGTTGCTGTGAGTGGATGGTCAAGAAAAAATCCCACACGTGATAAAGCTCCGCTACTCCACCACCTGAACATGAAATTGGGAAAAATTCATTACTTAAATCCAACTCATTTTTGGTTCAATTTGTAAAAGCTTTTGGACCAATTTTCTAAATTCTTATAAAACGGCTAAATAACTCAATGAAGCCTATGCTTTTCTGCAGTCAGTCCTAACCGAACATTGAACTGCTCTCTGTTGCTAAGAGTGGAGACAAGCTCGGCCCCTGGAACTACCAGGTGACCCACGACAGTAGTGACCCGTGGAGGGTTATCCGTGGCTGCGGCGTCGCAAGGGGAACACGGAATCACGCCAGTGATTAAGTCACCTCTTCTTCTCTTGATTTCAGATCTCAAGAAAACGTTTGACCAGGAGCCGCTGGGGAAGGAAGTGACGCTGGAACAGGAAGTTCTTCTCCAGTGTCGGCCCCCTGAGGGGATACCTGCAGCAGAGGTAGTTATTGTACAGCCTAAGGACACGACACGACACGGCACGGCTAGGATAAGAGAAAGAGGTCACCTCAAGAGACAGGTCTGCCTTTGGGGAGCAGAGGGTTAGCCTCAACAAAAAGAGCAGCGTCAGAATTAAAAAGGTCATCCGGAAAAATCTAAAAAAAATAAACTAAAGGAGCTTGTTCCAGCTGAATTTGTTAAACATTATGTGAATGTTTAAAAGGGTTAGGTATGGAAATGTGTTAAAATATTCAACAACAACAACAACAACAACAACAACAAAAACAGCGAAGATAGCTGTATTGTGAAGGTTAAATTTGGTTCCCCCCCGCCTATCCCAAAAACCTTCCGTCCTTAAAAGGAACCGCGGACAGCAGAGCTCAATCGCCTTCACTGCTGTTTGTGCGTCTCCATCTCAGTCACTCACGGTTTATATCGAGAATGGAACGGTTAGGGGCTTTGTCTTTTCCACTTTGTTTTATCCTCGAAAATGGAGAAATCCTTAAACTGCACATCCTGAAAAGTAGTCCTGTAAAAAAACGGCAGCCTCTGTAAATTCTTTGTAATCTTCAGAACTGTAATCTTCCCCTTCCGTACTAATCTGTTCCAAGGTCCGGGTTTTAGCCGCTGGTACCTCAGGTGTTGTTGGCTGCTTTTTCGGTTCGCTGTTTTCCGTTCACTGTTTCTGCTCACCTTCTGAGTGCTGGGATAGCACCCAAAAGTCTCAGACAAGAAACTCGAAAAGGCCAGAGACGGGTCAGGTCACAACAGCAAAAGGGAAAAGAAAATCTGACCAAAAAAAAAAAAAAAACCTGTCTGTTTCTTTCTATTCTTCTGGATGGACTACAGTTCGGTGACTTTACAGGGAGAATTCTAAACCGCCTCCTGGAATTTCCTGGCAGTCAGGGTTCAGTTAAGGAAGAGGGTACACAGAGAGAGCAAGCCCCTGGTGGTTTGTATTCAATTTAAATTCTAAACTTACCTTTCTGAATGGGCTGGGGCTGTCCTCCATCGGCCAGCTGAGGAGAGTGTGCGCCCGCAGGTGGAGGGGTCATCTCTGATGAAGTAAAGTAAACCAGGCAGAGGATAGAGCTCAACCCCTGATATCAGGAGATTCGATCTGGGATGTATATCTGTGAGAGAAAATTAACCAGCTGGAAATGTTGACTTGCTTAATTTGTGTTTTCGTTATTTTCCTAACCTGTTTAACAGCTTTTTAAAGTTAGTCGGCGTTAGAACAGGGACCGCTTTCTGGGAACCTACCTTATAAGCGCAATGAAAGGAGGGATATCCCATTCTTCAGGGATAACTACATTGTCGAGACTTGTTGAGCCTAGACTCAGGTGTCGAGACTCAGGTTTTGAGAGAGGAGTCTCCACATAGCTCCATGCCATATTCAGGCTTCATACTATCTCCATTAAAGCCTTCTGATTGGACTTCGGTAGACCTGAGTTCACAGTCAGAACTGGGCCGGTGGCCCTGTGGGCTGGTGGAGCTGTCGGAGTGACCCGTAGTTGGATCACAGTGTTGAGACGGGAAAAGGCTGCTTCTGCACTGGGTCTGCAGATGTGTCTGCTTCTGAACTAGAAGCACGAGGGCAGCCATGTAGGGTCAGTTGTTTCAATGCCAACCCCCGCCCCAACAATTCACCGCCCTCTCCTGGTTAGCAGGCTCACTTTGGCAGTGGAAGCTGCAAGACAGAGCCCCTGCTCCATTCTCCCAAGGCAGAGAAGAACTTGCTGCCTCAATGTTAGTTGTCGGCTTTGGCTTCCTGACAAACACAAGCCTCAGGACGACAGAAAGGCACGTTTTGATGGCCGTGTGAGTGTGCCCCGTCCACTGACATCCTGTCATGACACACCACGTCAAACAGGGGCGAAAGAAGTAGATCAACTCAGTGGCTACCCTTTTTAAACATAGATGCAAAATCTCAGGAAGAAAGACCTTTTTGTTATTTAGCATTCTCCTGAGCTCAGAGTCAGCAAGGGCCAACAGGAGCTGCTGCAGCCTTAGGGCTCACTGCAAATGTTGGGCTGAGAAAAAGATGGAGAGAGAGAGGGAGAGAGAGATGGAGAGAGAGAGGGAGGGAGAGAGAGAGTGAGAGGGGAGGGAGGGAGAGAGAGAGAGATTTTGGGAGAGAAAAGAGAATATACAGTGTATGCATGAAATGGAGGTGGGGTAATGTTTATTCTGTTCTGTGAAGGCTCTGTTCATGCTAATAAATCTGTTTGTTTTGCTTTGGCAACACAATTTTGCCAATTGTCATGCCAATGAAGCATATTTAAATTGAGAGAGATCGAGAGATAGAGAGATAATGACAGCAAGGGGGGTAAAGACAGCCAGAGGTTTAGTTTAGTTTTAACTAAAGTTGGTTTGTTTAAGGATGATTGTCAGTGATTTGTGCGTGTTCAACCTGGCTGCTGAGAACACATTTTTCTCACCAGTCTTTTAGAAGGCCCATAAGCAGAGAATCTGGCATCTTTGCATGGGTGGGTGGGTTTATTTGGACTGATTACAAATCCTCATTGTACTCTTTTGTTGGAAATCTGTACTAGTTTTGTTGGAATGTATGAGAATAAGTGTAGTACCTCTTATCTGCAGAAGAAATTGCCAATAAAACAGTTGAAATAAAATCTTGTTCTGTTCTCTGCATGTAAGAACATTTAAATGAAATACATGCGCTTTTGCAGATATTAATTAAAGTTCAAAGTGCTGCATTAACAGACATTCTTATATACTTATTACTGCAATTTCTTCATTTCCAATCAGTTCACCTGGAGTAAAAAATATGTTATGATCTAGATAACATGCCAGAAATTCAATCATCCATATAAAGTTTTCCAGATGCAAAGTTGTGATATTAAAATATATAACCTAATTTCCCGCTGTTGCTGGGAAGTTATTTTACCCGTACAAAATTCCATGCAAACAGGCACCGTGGCAACCAAAAGAATGTCTGCCTGGTCCTGCCAGTTCCAATCACTAATTTTGTCGAGAAGGATTCCAAGTAGAGCTGTGCAGAACAATCCAGCGTTAAACCCGTATCTGATGCAGGTTTGACCATACCAGCCTTTGGAACCTAAACGCATCTGCTTTATTCATGCAAAGTAGATCAATAAAATTGGGGGAAATAGCCATTTCACTAAATTATCATTATCTTGTTTATTTATTTGTTTGGGAATTTAATCAGTTGAAAATGTAAACAAATCATGGAGAAACAATTATCCCCTTTGAAAAAGTTTGCAAACATGAATCACGGTTTTTTCACACATTGCTTGTGGAACACACTTATTAGAACAAAGCAAGAAGAAAATACAACAAAGACCATTAAAATGTAAGCCTTCTTTCTCTTTTCTCCTTGCTCATCCTTTCTTTCTGCACAACCTCTCTGCTGCTAGTTCTCAGATGAGGAGGGGTTCAGAGGTCATGGCTCATTGGAGAGCTGGCCAGAGTTGATCGCTTTAGGTCAGGTGTGGTCCCACCACATTGTCAACCCTGAAGGAGACTTCCTCTCACCTCTCTTCTGAACTGTAACCAAGGGACAGATTGCCTCATGGGAAATCTGTACATTTTCACTGTACACCAGAGCAGTGAGTTAGAATAAATAATACAGTTAATCAAAAGCAGTGTGAGCCAAATACTGATCCATTATTCAACAGTTTCATGTTTTCTAAGATTTGAAGCGTTTAATGAGCCGATGTGTGGAAACTGAATCTCCACGTTTTCGCAAATCAACTAAGGATATGTGCGCGTAAATAGTGTGTGGATGTGGGCTTGTGTGTGCATCTGTTGAAGTTTATTTTAGAGAGCGAGAGGAGATGGGTTGTCTCTACACCACCCATGGAGATGGTCGGTGCACCACTACGGTAGATTATTATTATTATTATTATTATTATTATTATTATTATTATTATTATTATTCAACGATGAGAACCAGCAAAAGCAATGAGACTTGATTCCCTGGGAAGAGGTGTGTTTACGTCTCTGCAGGAGGTTCAGTAACACATATACTGTTAGCCCCCTCATCAGGTCACGTTCTTCAGGAAGGACACCAGCGATCCTTCCCAGAGGAAGTAGAGGGACTCTGGGCAGCAGAGCCGGCAGCCGCTGATTGGGGGGGCGCCAGGCTTCCTCACCGGTGTTCCTCCAGCAACGCTCAGAGACTCAAAAGGAACCGGGTTCAGGCAGACATAAGGCAGATGACAGACACCGTGTGAGGGCACATAGGATAATAAGATCATATCATATTCAGTCATAAGAAGACCGTATCATCCAGAACATAGCTTAAATTTCGACTTGTAGTGTTTAGTGAATATGTTTCGGTTCCGAAACTCTCAGGTGCCACGCCGGGAGTCTGAACTTGAGGCCTGCTTAGAAGTCTAGTATCTGTGTATGTGCGAGACTGAGAGTTTGTGTGTTTGTGTGTGTATGCGTGTGTTTGTGACCAAGAGTTTTTTGTGTATATGTACGTGCGTGCGCATTTGTTTTTTTGTGTGGGTGTCTATGTGTGACTGAGAGTCTGTCTGTATGTCTGTCTGTGTGCGTGTGCCCGTCTGTTTTTGGACTAAATGATTGTAGTTTTCCATCCAATTGCTCTTTCATTATCAGGCAGCTTTGAGTTTCTATTTAAAAGTTTTTCGACTTTTAATTAGCACATTATTTAACACTCTCTGTAATTAAGTGTCTACGGTGGGCCTGGGGTACGTCAGATCATGTAGCATTTGATTCTGAGACACGTGGAGCCTGTATTGACGAGACTCTGGTGTGATCGCTCACCTTTTTACAGCTGTCAGGTGGAGTTGCTTCTGGTCCCAAATCCCCAAATCCATTTAACATGTGACGTTACAGCATAAGCACTCCGCTGTAATCAGACTGTGTTTTTTTCAAAACCGGAGGTCACCGTCGAGTGTAGAAGTATTCACTGGGCCGCGGGGTTCGTAAAGTGGGAGCTCGTTAGGAGAGCCCCCCCACCAGGACCCAAACGCATTTGGAAGTCAAACACGATCCCGAGGGTGACCCATAACCACTGGCTGGGCTTCACACCCCCCCCCCCCGTCCCATCAATCACTTTGACACTCGAAAGCACGATGAGTGTTTTGGGATGTTCTGTCTGCGGTTCTCACTGTCCCTGACCCTACATCTTATCCCTCAGGCTCCAATGAACCTGCAGTCCCATTCCTCCTACATCGCATCGCTAATTTACCCTCCAGACTCTCTCATCCGCAGTGACATACATCATCTACTACGGGTTTACAGTTTTCATCCATATTCAGCTGGGTTTTTACTAAACCAATTCAGGAGAACGATGCGTCTCAAAAACAGTACAGCGGTACTTCCTTACCGGGTGTTTGAATCTGCGTCCCAGTCCATAACCACAACACCATGGATATAATGAAGATCACTGAGAAATTCAGTCAGTTCAGCTCTTCACTCGCCCTCCCGTGACCGCCGTTGCTCCTCTGACTTCCCCAGCTCCTAGGACATACCTGGTCACTTACTCTATCCCTGGCCTAAAGCATGGGGAGTTTGATTTATGGTCAAAAGGCTCGCCCCAGCTAGCGTCATCCATAAACAAAACAAGTTGTTGAGTGTTAACATGCTGCATTCATTCTGGGGGTGTCATGGTTACCTGTGTAGTTTCCTCTTTCCGTATCATTGGATACTCCGCAATTTTGTGTGTCGTGCTTGTATAACAAGTCTGGCCGGGATGGGTCATCGGTCATTTCATCATCGGTTACCTGTCTCCGTGTCACACAATGACACTGACGTCACAGGAAGTCACTGCACTGTTTTGGGGACGTTACTGAGACTGCCATGCAGTCATGACACAACAGCAGGTGGAGGATTGTAAAATAACCAACCACTACTGGGGCTTGTTAGGGCATGGATGGCCTAGTTATGTCTCCTCTGGTACCATGGAGACCATCCTAGCCCCCCCGTTGCACTCATATGGTACAGGTGTGGCAGGCCCACTGCACACCAACCAACTCTACACTGTTGTTTTCAGCCCAGCTCCGTGTTTTTCTTGTTCAGTGAGAGACAAACGGCTGAATCCAACTGTGTAATGGGGTGTGTGGTGCATATTATCAGTAAAGCAGATTACACCAGAGGCAGAGTAGTATGTCCATGCCCACCGTTCCCCCGGAGAACTAAAGAACACATCCACACTCCATTACTCCCCCATTATTCTATGACAAACACTAATAATCAGGCCTCTGGTGAATCAGGTGAAATTGATTGGTAGAATCCTCTAGGATTGATTAGTAGAATAGGACACTTGTGCTTTTATTTAAGCACAGGCTTGTTTAATGAAGGTCCTCGGTCTGCCTCTCTCACCAGAGTGTGTTTGTGCCGTGAACCCCACTGAAGTGATCCGGGGAAGGTAGTGTGAATGGTAGACAAAGCAGTACCTGACCACAGTTCCTCTCGCCACTGCTTTCTTTGTTCGTTATCTCTCAGATTTCGAGCTCCAGATCTTCTGCTGTGTGTTCCTGACATGTGGCAGTGTCCCCCTTTTAATGACAATAAATGGGCTAATTATGTTAATGGATCTCCTGGCGCCAATCAGTCAATAATGAGCATGGGCACATCTGTTTTGGCAGTTTACACGTGTGTGTTTATTTGCGTGATGCAGTGTTCGCTCAGGTGTGTGTGTGTGTGTGTGTGTGTGTGTGTGCGGCCGTGCGTGCGTGCGTGCGTGCATGTGTGTGTGGGAGGTAGCGAAAGAGAGTCTGGCAAGCAGGCCTGGAATAGGCTCTGTAGTCGGCATTAGGGTTGTGTGTGTGTGTGTGTGTGTGTGTGTGTGTGTGTGTGTGTGTGTGTGTGTGTGTGTGTGTGTGTGTGTGTGTGTTTGTGTGGCTGAAGCAGGCAGACGATGCATCAGACTACATTTTTTTCAGTTTTGGTGTCCTGTACTAGCTAACTCGTTACAATCATGAAGATATTAGTTTACATCTGCAGTCTAGGTTTCGTATTTAGGCCTATTTGGAATTTTTATGAATTATTTATGAATTAAAAAAAAAAAAAGCTTATTCATCGGGAATTGGCAATAATTTGATCGTCTTTTCTCCCAAATTTGGAACTTCCGATTGTGCTGATGCAACTCAGCACATCGCCACGGTTACGATTTGCTGCCACCCCACACAGGAAGGGCGAGGGAGTAAGAGTCTGATCCCGATCGATCTCCAGCCACCCGTCTCTTTTACACTCTGCTGGCTACAAAGCCCGCACGAGAGGTTCAGCGCCAACTGGTGGAGAGGCGCGTCCCTCTCGATTGCTCTGCCGGCCTGCAGGCGCCTGGGAAGCGAACTGGAGAGGCTTGTTAGCAACTGGCCAGCCGATATAATCCACCACAACCCGGCGCGCTTTGCCAATTGTCCGCTGGATATCTTAGTGAAGATGTTCTGGTTAGGAACCCTGCTAAAGGGCACAACAGCTTTCTGTGTCATTAAGACTGTGGAAGAACCCCCAAGTATGATGATAATCCTATTGGGTCTTTTACATTATGATTAGTCTGCTTAGAAATCTGTTTCGGCCTACAATTTAACTTAAAAATGTGTTTATACATTTTTATTTGATTATATGATTTTCCGTAGCATTTTGGGACTTGTTGATTCCAACTTCACAGTTGTTTTTTGGTCCATAGGCCCTAATAACTCTCATATTCAGCAGCATGGTTCAGCAGGCTTATCCATGGGTGGTCTGTACGGTGCAGATGAAAAGAGGATGACGAGGGGAGGGCGAGGATGCTTAACAGGTTTCTGACAGAAGGAGAGCGGGAAGAGGTGACAAGTGTTTCATCCCCCCTATAGATGACTTCACCATCTTAGCGCCTGCTCTTCTCAGGAGTTTTGACACCTCCTTTGACTTCTGAGCAGAGTGATGTCAGAAATGCTTGCAGCTCAGGCCCGCATTTGTGTGTTCTTTTCCTTGCAAATCTTGCTACTCCTCCAAGTGTTCACACATTTGAGGGGCACCTCCTAGTGGTGATGAAACCAACTGGGAGCATGGCTGCTGGGTGAACATGGCTGCTGGGTGGACATGGCTGTTGGGTGGACATGTCTGTACGTCGGACATGGCTGCTGGGTGGACATGGCTGCTGGGTGGACATGTCTGTACGTCGGACATGGCTGCTGGGTGGACATGGCTGCTGGGTGGACATGTCTGTGTGTCGGACATGGCTGCTGGGTGGACATGTCTGTACGTCAGACATGTCTGCTAGGCGGACATGGCTGCCGGGCGGACATGTCTTTGCATCGGACATGGCTGCTGGTTGGACATGTCTGCTGGGCGGACATGTCTGTACGTTGGACATGGCTGCTGGGTGGACATGTCTGTGCGTCGACATGCCTGCTAGGTGGACATGGCTGCTGGGTGGACATGTCTGTACGTCGGACATGGCTGCTGGGTGGACATGTCTGTACGTCGGACATGGCTGCTGGGTGGACATGTCTGTACGTCGGACATGGCTGCTGGGTGGACATGTCTGTACGTCGGACCCCAGCAGGAGCAAGCGGAGGTGTTTTCAGGCTCTTTGTGGGACTCCTGATGCTGCCAGCCCCTCTCTGGATACCAAGGGAGGTGATGAGGGCCAGATGTGACACACACTGCCACCTGTTGCTAAGTTATAATGAGCTTCGGCGAACAAGGAGTATTTAGTGCTAATGAGTATGTTTGGCATGAGAGTGTTTTCATGTTATTACAGCTATGATCATTGTGATGGTTTTGGCCGCGTTAATACAGAGAGGCACCCACCCGTTTTCACTTTTTTGCGTAAAACCTATACGCTCACGCTGCAGCAGTGGGAAAGAAGCTTTAGAGTGAACTTAGGCCAGTGGCTGGTTCTTTCTACTATAAACCCATCCCCTTTTAAATATTTCTACCCGTTTTACTCCAAACTGGTTGCGACCTGCTCGGTGTGGGTTTTTAATTTCACCTTGAGCAAAAGAAGAAAGGGTTTTTCACAGCGATCAAAATCACTGGTTAGAAAGCCCACAATCAGTCATTTTTAGAAAATTTTGATTTAAGTTCACAACACTGTGAACCTCTGTTGAGGAGAGAAGAAGCTGTTTTACAGTCGCCATATGGTTGACCTACAGAAAAAAAAGCAAACACCCAAAACTCCTGTTGACTGTAATATATTTAGTTTTCTACATTTCGGCATACCATATGTCTTCATCAAGGTATGAAAACCTGCTTGATTCAGCTGTTTTTTATCACCCAGCGGTAATTCGCACTTGAGGGAAGACGTGGGAATATTTTTTAAATTGACATATTAATGCTTATGGTACTGTAGTAAGTACTGTTCATTTCAGTTTTATATTATGAACATATATTTTAATTATATTATTAAAGAATATTATTACAATATGTGTTACAATTTTAACAATTAATATGATCTTCTGTTATTATTACAAACCAATCTTAATCTAATATTTAGAGAAAGTATGCGTATGTAGTTTATAAAAGATTACAATTCGAAATTGGAGAAATCTTTATAGGAATACTATACTATATAGTAATATAGAAAATAAAACTCGATATTTTTAAGTATAAAACCAGTGTTCACACAGAGTCAGATTTCTTCCGGCCCTTATTGTCGTTGATGCAAAACACAAAGAAGTAAATTTTTCCTTTAAATTCGGTTTTTAAAATACTACTTCCAAACACTTACTGAGATCCAAGTCTCTCAGACAAATGCTACGCTGCTTTAGTAGAAGAGATGTAGCGTTCCGCTCTCCGGAATGTGTTGTGTTTAGTTTGTATATCTTTTTTAAATGCAAAATTCATGGTTTGTACGTAGATCATCGTGGTACATTAGCCAAGAAAATGTATTTTCTGTAAATTATAATGTGGAATAAATTTCATCCTCTCATCAAATGCTAGAAGTTTCTGACCGCTCGTTTGATGCCATGAAATTAAATAATAAAAAAAATCAAATGGTATAGTTGTTTTACCAGATTCAGTTTCGTGGTGCAGAGGAAGCAAGAGACAACGGGAGGTTTTTAATTGTCCTGGATGACTTCAGCATGTCTTCGTCTTACATCACCCACAGGTTGAGTGGCTGAAGGACGAGGAGACCATCGATCCTGCAGACGACCGTAACTTCTACATCACCATCGACCACAACCTCATAATCAAACAGGCGCGACTGTCTGACACCGCTAACTACACCTGCGTAGCCAAGAACATTGTGGCCAAGAGACGGAGCACCACGGCCACAGTCATCGTCTACGGTACATCCCTGCTCATCTTCTACAATAACGCAGACCCCTCCATCTGCCCTGTCAGGGCGCTTGTCCATCCCATCCAGACCGTCCTCCTTTAATATATTTGTCCGACCCTCCTCCTCTCCAGAACTCCATCACCCAAACTACCTCCTCTCCATAACCACATCACCAGAACTGGCCTGTACCCTCACCCACCCGTGTTTTGTTAATGTCTGCGGTACAGTTTTTGTATCTGAGCAAAGCGGACACGACTGCAAAGCTTCTCTTTTTTGCGAGCTTGGGGACTGGCTGTCTGCACGGTGCTTTACTGAATATGTTTACATGGACCTGATTAGACAGAATTTTAGAAGGCGGCATAAAACGGGTGTAGGTTCGTTTTCAACATCGGTTTCTGCGGATGTTGCTTGCGGCTATGTTAGGTGGTTAAGATTGAAAGTCTTGGAGTGCTTGCTGCACTTTGATTGTATACGTAGTCACATTGTGAGTCAGTGGCTATGTTCTTAAAATAAATATTATTCATACAATTAGCTGGATACAGTGTGTCAAATGGTTTATTTAATTTTAAGATGAGTTTGATTTAGTCTGTAGAAGAAGGGCCCAGCTCTAGATATAATATTAATATTAGAGATGATATCAACTTTAGGATTACGTAGATTATGATTATACATACATTTTTTAATGAACAGTACCTTGTTAGAGGGTCTAGATTTCAGAAATATTGGATATAGAATTTAGATGAGGTACACTCAGAATTAAGAGAATTGATTTTCATTAGTAAACTGCTCATTTAAATTCTGAATTTAATCATGAAGTCTTTCCAAGGAGAGTCAGAGTTATAATTGAAAGGCGCAAATATGATGAGAAGAGAGATAAGTTTCAAAATGATAACAGTACAACTGAACACTGGGGTATAGAATACAGAATGATTTCACAATTAGTCAGAAGGCTAATAGAAACACATGCAGTTCCCCACACAAAGTGTAATTCCCTCCATTCTGCAGAAACAAGAACAGAAAAAGTTGAACTTTTTATCCTTCTATGAAGTTAAGTTGATAGTGTTTTATGGAGTTGGACCAGCCGGTTAGTCACACGGCTACCCTGAGACGGGGATTTGCACTGAGACGCGTCTTCATTCTCCTCTCCGTATTAGCCACATGCCAACATCCCCTCTTGCTATTGGTAAGATTCCTTAACCTGAACATCTGCCGTTTTCCTCGGTTATTAAACTTTTCCGAAATAAGAATAGTCAGCTCTGCTCCATCTCACAATGAGCGTTGTGTACTGCTTCTATGACTCAGACTCTTTCAATTAACTGTCTGCTAGCAGGCTTAGCTCACGGTGCGACCATTGTCTGATGTTACAAGCACTCTGACTCTGGCTGCGGTTCACCTGCTGGAGGCACAAGGCCTTCGCTCGCAGTAAACACTCCCCTGGTACACCATGCTTCCAAACATGTGACAGTTGACTGCAAAAATGTGCCCTGTTCCATGTTTATATTCCTGTCTCCTTTTGAATCCCTCTCCCTCTGTGTCACCACCCCTGCCAGGGGAGTATCCTGACTGAAAGCGTCCAACTCGACTGTTTATTATCCTTGGTTTGGGCTTATACCTAGGCATTGTACTTTTGAGGGTAGATTGACCCATAAAATTTGGTTACTTACAGAGCTGGTATAAATTAATTGACCTTCTGCGATTAACGCTGACTGTACAAGATTTTATCCTAGTGAACAAACTGGGCACGCCTCCTTCCCAGGGGGTGAGGACCACTTTAATGCCTCAGACGTGGTTTATTAGTAGGAAGACTTATTAGAAGTTTTAAATAGATCTTGGAGTGAAGCTTCCAAATGATCCCAACTCTATTAAGTAAAACAGTATGGATGCTCAAAGGGCAGGGCCCGTGCAGGCATCTCCACCAGGGTCGACTTCTTCCTCTCTATTGGATATGGAGACCTGATTGAGATCGACAACGTTAGCTGTGTGATGACGTCTGTCTCAAACATTTCAACTCATCGTAAAGGGTGTTGAAAAAAACCCCCAAAACTGAAGTACTGACATTTTCTCTATTGATGTCCTGCATTGGACCAACTGCGGTGGTACCTATTCAGAGCTGAGCCAGTCGTGTGTGTGTGTGTGTGTGTGTGTGTGTGTTGGCTTGATCTTAAAAACAGTAAAGTTAAAGTATAAATAACTGCAGCAGCATGGATTCATCAAGAGATGGTGCACTAATTGATAACAAAAAAGACATCAATTCCAGTCGGTAACCTTAACACTTGAATCTTACACAGTGATGAAGTCTACCCGATTTGGCTGATTCAGTCTCAAACTGCACATTTAGGGGCTAAGTTTGTGTTAGTGCTACGTAGTGTTCATTCTACTTCTGACAAAATGTATATATTGATCCCAGCTAGATTAATGGTAAGGGAGAACCTGTTTCCATATTCAGGCTTCGTTAAAATCTAACAAAACTGCGACGGAGTGTCAGTGGAGGAATATTTTTCACCCTAAAGCCAGGTTGTGTTGGCAAACCTCATCCCAGCCCCTTTCCTACCCGCTCCTGAACATGTCCTGATCCTGATTCCTTGTGTAAGAAGGGAAAAGGCTTAGTCTGTGGTCCTCTTTGTCGACCCTCTCCCGCTTCACCACATCTCCTGAATCTCGTAGATCCTCTACTGGGATGTCTTGGGATTCATAAGTCTTGTATGAATCTGTTCCTGCAGTGCTGCTTTCTGGATGATCCTCGCTGGGCAACAAGAGGAAAAACTCCCACCGATCTCACTACAGTCTGAACTGTTCCAAAAGCAAACAAAGGGACAAGTATAGCAGCAACCAGCAACGACTTAGAGAATTAGCACGCAAAAGAACCACAAGAGGATCCCTAACTTTTGAGAAACCGAGATAAAAAAATAAATAAAAATCTGAATTCTCACTCCTTGCTGGTTTCTGTTACACGGAAAAACTGGCTTTGACTTATTCTCAATGGGAGCGAGCTTGAAAGGGTCTTATGGATCAAGTTTGTGTGTGTGTGTGTGTGTGTGTGTGTGTGTATGTGTGCGTTGGGTCTTTTGTTGCTTCTGGAAGATGATGTTATGGCTGACCCCTTTTTGAGCACAAGACTGCTCCTGCTGAAGGAGCAGAGATGTGTTGTGGACGTGTTCCTTGGAGTACTGAGCAGACAGGGATTTGGAAGGCGATAATGGAGACGACAAAGGCTCTTTGTGTGGCCATGAAAACCATCAAGGGTCTTTTCACAGGAACGCCGTCGTGCGTTTAAGCAGTCATTAATGCCTTCAGCGAGAACAGTGTGTGATGGGAAGGCCTTTGATGTCGGCTCATCTCCTTTGACGAGAAAGTTCTTGAATCTGTCCTGCTCGTCATTGGTAACGTTGTCTCCCTCCTAACGTCTCCGGATTAATACACAGCATCAGGAGGACCTGAAGTGAACAAGACGAGCGCTTTCCAACGCACATGTTCTCATTAGCCGCGCTTTTCACTGTCACAGTGAACCCGCTTTGCAGTGTGTAGTGGGCTTTATCTTGGCCAAGTGAAGCCAGGGGCAGGGTTATCACTATGCCTATGGGCAGATAATTGTCATTTTCATTAGCGAAGTCTAGCATGGGCAAGCTTCTGAGTGAAGTTTCCACAGTAAGACTTCTGTAACCTGGGGTTTGGAGTATTAGGACATGTTGTGTGTGTTGTAACTTTGTTTAAATTTTTAACCAGCTGCGTGGATTATGTACTTATGTTCTCACTGCAAGAAACTACACACATAACGTTGATTAACTTTGCAGCCAAATAAATAGTTAAAACCAGTAACTTATCTGGAAAATTAGGAGCTAGCGTTGCATTCTTTTCTTAAAAGCGATTTAGATTACCAATAGCAAGATACATTGGTTCACATATAAAAGTTGTTCATGCTACTTAGCGGCTAGCTAGCTAAGGTCACCTCCTTAACGTTCTACTAAGTTACCAAGTTAGTTTACAAGCAAACAGTAGATAATATCCGTTATTATTAGATTGTATTTTCAATCATTGATAATGCATAAACATTAGGTGTTTAATGTAATGTTTTGAACAGAATAAACAGTTAATAAAAAGTCTGTTTATGAAAATGTATGAAATATGAAAATGTTTTATCCTAGAAAATAGAAATGAACTGCCTCCAGACAACAGTCTGAATCATAAGTAATAATGTATAATCCTTTTTTAATTATTAATAAATAAAATGGCCTTTTCCGCTTTTATTTGGGACTGTGTGTCTTGATGTGTTCAAGAGCAAAATTGGGTCACACCCATAGGCGGTAGTAGGCACAACAGTCTGAGGCTTTAGGCTGTCTGTAGGTACACACGGGAAAGGCCCGCTCAAGCACAACAGTGGAAACACAGCTAATTCACTCTGCTTCAACCCCATTAGCTATTTAATCAGAAGGACTTGAACTGAACAAGACCAGTGCATACATGCACTCATTCACTCTGCTATAACCCCATTAGCAATTTAATCAAAGCCACCCAAAACAAATAAAACATCAAAACCAAAGCAATGTGCCTTCGGTGCTTTTGGGAAACTTCATATGTGATCTTTCAGGAAGCTGCGTCTGTAGATTCATTACCATTTAAGAACCTGTTCATTACCTTTTCAAGGGGCAGAAATACATTACAGAAGGATACTGCTGTGGGCTGGAGAGACTTAACTGCTGTGGGCTGGAGTGCTACATCAGAGTACCGCACTGTTGTAATATGGGAAGACCATACTGGATATATGAGTAAGGCCAGGCATGCGTGGACATGACAGGATAGACCTCTGGCAGACGTGACAGGAGAGACCTCTGGCAGACGTGACTGGATAGACCTCTGGCAGACGTGACAGGATAGACCTCTGGCAGACGTGACTGGATAGACCTCTGGCAGATGTGACAGGAGAGACCTCTGGCAGACGTGACTGGATAGACCTCTGGCAGACGTGACAGGAGAGACCTCTGGCAGACGTGACTGGATAGACCTCTGGCAGACGTGACTGGATAGACCTCTGGCAGACGTGACTGGAGAGACCTCTGGCAGACGTGACTGGAGAGACCTCTGGCAGACGTGACAGGATAGACCTCTGGCAGACGTGACTGGATAGACCTCTGGCAGACGTGACTGGATAGACCTCTGGCAGACTTGACAGGATCTTCCTCTGGCAGACTTGACAGGATAGACCTCTGGCAGACGTGACAGGATAGACCTCTGGCAGACGTGACTGGAGAGACCTCTGGCAGACGTGACTGGATAGACCTCTGGCAGACGTGACTGGATAGACCTCTGGCAG
>JAOYSI010000165.1:0-52330 GCA_025775065.1 Hiodon alosoides | reverse complement strand
ACTGCCCTTAGAAATTTCATTATTTTCAAATCATTTCATTATTTTTGAAAAAAATTCACTATTTTGTACAGTACTGTAAAATGTATACTTTATTTTGTATATAAAAAAAACAACACACAAAAAGAAAATGTAGTTTTATTCTTTTCTGTAGTGCAGATTTTTCTTTTAAATTTCTGAGTGTGAATCCAGACTGAAATCAATAGTTATGAACAGTTATGTTAGCTACCTGGTCCGCTTCCCATCTGTGTCTCATGCTATTGAAAACTGTATTACTGCTAATGAAAAAAATAATCACCTGACACTTAAGCCAATTAAGGTACAATGTGCCAGTGTTTTTTTCTGTTAGGCACCCGGGGCTGTTAACTCATGTTTTCATAAAGAACCATACTTTGAACTGATGTCTGCTGCACAAATACCATTTCCTATTTGATAATATGATGAAGACTCATCCTTTCGTATTCTTATCGTGGAAGTTTACGCCTACCTAAAATTTCCATGAAACTATAGCACTCAAAACAGATCGTCTGAAACAGTGGTAAAGAAATCAGTACCTAATGCATTTTTTTTTTTTTTTGCTAGATCCGAGTTGGACCCCCTTTTGCCTTAAAAACTGCCTTAATTCTCCGTGGCATATCCCGTTCCACCACATCCTAAAGGATTGAGATCGGGTGACTGTGGAGTACATTTGAGTTCAGTGATCTCATTGTCATGTTCAAGAAACCAGTTTGAGATGTGAGCTTGTGACATGACGCGTTATCCTGCTGAAAGTAGCCATTAGAGGATGGTACACTGTGGTCATAAAGGATGGACATGGTCAGCAACAATACTTAGGTAGGCTGTGGCGTTTAAATGATGCTCAATTGGTACTAAGGGGCCCAAAGTGTGGCAACAAAATATCCCCCACACAATTACACCTCCACCACCAGCCTGAATCGTTGATACAAGGCAGGATGGATCCATGCTTTCATGTTGTTTGCACCAAATTCTGACCCTACCATCTGAATGCCGCAGCAGAAATCGAGACTCAGACCAGGCAACGTTTTTCCAGTCTTCCTCTGTCTAAATTTGGTGAACCTGTGAGAATTGTAGCCTCATTTTCCAGTTCTTAGCTGACAGGAGTGGCACCCGGTGTGGTCTTCTGCTTCAAGGTTCTATGTGTTGTGCGTTCAGAGATGCTCTTCTGCATTCCTAGATTGTAATGAGTGATTATTTGAGTTACTGTTGCCTTTCTATCAACTCAAACCACTCTGGCCATTATCCTCTGACCTCTGCCATCAACAAGGCATTTTTGAACAGAGAATTGCCGCTCACTGGATATTTTTTTCTTTTTTGGACCATTCTCTGTAAAACCTAGAGATGATTGTGCGTGAAAATCCCAGTAGATCAGCAGTTTCTGAAATACTCAAACCAGCCTGTCTGGCTTCAACAACCATGCCATGTTCTAAATCACTTAAATCACCCTTCTTCCCCATTCTGATACTTGGTTTGAACTTCAGCAGATCGTCTGGACCATGTCTACATGCCTAAATGCATTGAGTTGCTGCCATGTGATTGGCTGATTAGATATTTGCGTTAAAAAGCAGTTGAAGTTACCTAAAAAAGTGGGCGGTGAGTGTATGTGCCCACAGTCCAATTTTGCTTAAAGCTGTCCCCTGGACATCCTTTTAAAAACTAATTCAGTATGTAGGATCATTTAAAATTAAGATTATGTTTATTTTATGTGGGGGAAAAAACAATAATAGTAATCTGCAGTGAAGGAAATGCTTTAATCGAATTAATCAGCAGGTGTTCATTATGTTTCTTAATCCTTTTCTACTAAGCTCACAGCTTGGGGCCGTGAGACTGGGAGCTTAACAAAACGGGGAAGGAAAGAGGGAAAAAATGGCAAAGTGTGTAGATACACAAGTAGTCTATCCCTGGGCATATTCCCGTTGCTGAATGCCCTGAGCACAAGATAGACCAAAATGGAGGACCAGATCTATGGTAAAAGGGGGCGTAAACTGACATAAAAGCACCCTAAAAGTGCCATTATAAAAACCCTTTTGTACATTATGAATACTGCACAAGCAAGAGATTTCCCAGTAGGGGCACAGGGAACCCTTAAGGTATGTACTGTGCAGTATGTGGAACATAACTACATAATTCCAGGATCCAATTCCTTAACCATTTCTGTAAGGGAAATCTACAGGATACTAACAATAATTGTTCAGCTGAATATTTCACTAAGCTGGATAAGTGAGTTAGCCAGCTAACTTTATTATTATCGGACTAACTTTGAAGCTCAGCTCCAGATATTCAGTTTCACAAAGAAAGCTTAACTGATAGCCTGGTTAATAGCTATGCCAAAGGGAAGCCAGACTCCGACAAACATGGCGAATCCCTTTATACAGGTTCACAAATAGTTAGTTCACAAATACAGTTTTATGCAAAAGTTTGAGTACCCCTGATAATTATCATAATTTCAGTTTATAATCTGCTGGGCTTTTGAAGCAGCAACTTCATTTGGATATAAACATCGTTCTTGAACATTGCTCTTAAGAATCTGCTGATACTGGGTGGAGTCCATGCGACAGTCATAGATTTGACAAGGTTTCCAGTACCTGTGCTCGCCACACAGCCCCATAGCATGATGGACCCTCCACCAAATTTTACAGTAGGGAGCAGGTTCTTTTCCTGGAACGCTGTGTTCTTTTTCCGCCATACAAAGCGCTTCTGGTTGTGACCAAATAACTCTATCTTAGTTTCATCTCTCCACAGCACATTATTCCAAAATAATTCTGGCTTTTCCAGATGAGCCTTTGCATACCTCAAATGACTCTGCTTGTTGGCAGTACGCAGAAAAAGCTTTTTCCGCATCACCCTTCCGTTGAGCTGTTCCTTGTGCAAAGTGCGCTGGACTGTGGAACGATGTACAACGACACCATCAGTAGTAAGAATTTCTTGGAGCTCTTTGGAGTTGGTCTGTGGTTTGTCTGAGACCATTCTAACCATTCTTCGCCTTTCAGATGTTTTTCTCAGCCTACCACATCTTTCCTTCACATGGACTGTTCCTGTGGCCCTCCATTTTCTATCTATATTTCTGACTGTGGAGACAGAGACCTTAAACCTTTGTGGTAATGTTTTGTATCCTTCTCCTAATTCATATTGATGAATTATCCTAGTTTCTAAGTCATTAGGGAGTTGAGGTTCCCATGTTGCTACTTTCCAATAGAGAATCAAAGAGAAGCACAACTAGCAATTAGCTACCTTGAATATCCTTTTTCATGATTGGTTGCACCTGTGTTTTCAGTCTAATGTTCATTGAGCCAATCAAATCAATTTTGTGTTGCAGTCAATGAGCATTAAGTGACAACAGGTATTCAAATCAAACCAATTGAAAGGGTGGCCAAACCTTTGCACAGCCTATATTTCACATTTGATGTTATTACATACAACTCAATACTGCCACACTAAGAATTTTTGTATGTATAATTATCTTTACCATAATGCAATATTTTAAGAAGACTGTTGTTTTGAGAATATTTACTTATTACTTATTAATTTATTTACTTTTTTATTGGTGATAGCGGATTGGCAGCATTGATTGAGTCAACATGCGTTTGGCAGGGTTTTGGGTCGAGCTCAAATGTTTAGCGATTGTCATCTGTTTGTCTACGTCCCCACATGCATTAGGATCCAGTTACCTTGAGCCAAGGAACGGACAAGCAGCAGGGAAAGTTTCCATTGACGCATAGGACCGAGACCTCTTCTCTACCATTATCCATGTGTCTGAGTAAATGATGACACACAAACACTGGTGAAAGCTGCAGAACTCAACGCTGCAGGCAATAGAGAAGTTACGAATGGGATTTTAGTGGCACTACATTGAGGGTCCTCACCTCCATTATCAGGCCAATGACAGCCAATTTCCCCTATAGAGCAGGAGGCTTATCGACCATTACGCCGACGAGGGCCCATGCAGATGCAGGATGCTCTGACACCAGCTCATCGATCCCAGGGAGAAGGATTTGATTTCAAATGCGCCTCTACCTGTTTTCAATGGATTGCGAATGTCGGGTTAATGTTACCACAACAAAAGGAAAGGGGTGAAGCGGTTATGAAAGCTATTGAATATCTTGACACCAAGCTGCAAATTCTGTTCTGTTCCCACCTTTTTTTTAATTCTCCAAAGCAAAAGGTCCAGATTTGAAGTATGTCCAGCTGAATAAAATTACATACTTTGACAGGTTGCTCTTGAGGAAGTTGCCCTGTTTCAGCAAATAAATAATGACTCTGATGAAACCTACTAGTCAAGCAACAACGTGAGAGTTTATTTAATTGTGAAAGAAATAACTGACAAATGTAAGGGTGTGGGAAATTAACCGTGTTGCTGCAAAATAACATCATGGATCTAAGAAGCACTAAAAAGCTAGTATTTGAATGCAGATATCCAATATGTTGTTCTGAATTAAATTAAATCAAATTAATATACAAACAAACTTAAATGGAAAGGGAAAATGATTTAAACATATTTCTGAGGGTTTGGATTTTTGGTGCTGTTTTATTTGCCCAGAGCCACCGTATTTATCTTTTGTAATTTCTAGGGTAGCGCATGAGCAATGCGAAGTGTTATTTATAAAAGACTGGCGAGGCGAGTGCAGAGATAAAAAATTTCAATTCACAAATAAGGCTTTTAAAAAGCGGATTAGCAACAGGGGATTGTTGCTAGGGGCCCTGTCACCTGACAAATTTGCCTGATGTCCTATCTTCTTTGTCTAGTGTACGCGGAGATACCCGTCAACTTCAGGTGGCTACAAGGGAACTTCAAAGGCAGAGACTGGGAAATAAGGCTCACTGTGGGGGGGACCCAGCAGGGAAGACGTGAAAAAGATCTTAAGCATCCCGCTGTTTCCAGAGACTTCTTTTTAAAACAACATTTTACTTTATTTTTTATTTATTGGAATGGGCCCCTTTTTTCGGAGGAGAGGGGGGTTAATTCAGTTCATGCTTGAAAGAAAATTCATGCTTGAAACTATTTGGCCCGGACCACATCCATTTGTTTTTAAGTCAAAAAATCTAATTAAAAGAATGATAATAAGAAGAATATTTTTTAATGTAATAATAATGAAAGACATATTTGCATAATAAGGGTATTAGGGACATTTGTACCAACCAGATCTTATTCAAAGCAAAGTTACGCTGTACTGATAAGCCTCAAAATATGTCTGCAGTTACTTAGTTTTGAATTTTAACGCTGTGATTGAAGAAGCCGAATTTGCTTTCACACGATCCGTTTGGCTCTTATCAATGCAAATTTTATTTATAATGTTTTCATTAAACTGTCATCTGCAATATATATATATATACATATATGTGCTATAGGGAAGCTTGACAAGACTACCAGCAGTGGGGTGAGGTCCAGACATAGCAGTCCAGACGCTAAAATTGATTGGTGTACCACTGAATTTTAACAAGTTTAACAAAACAAAACACGTATTCACTGGCAACACACATGGATTATGGATTTCCAGCCTGGCTGGAGGACCGACTGCCCTTCTGAATAATTCATAAAGTATTTGACACACTTTTTATTCTGTTACATCCCCACACCTGCATACGTGTGTGTCCTTGTGTTTTGTGTTCTGTTTCTCTCCTCTCACTCTCATTCTTCATTCAGATCTGCAATTGGCCATTCGTCCTCATCACCAATCATCTCTTCCCATCCAATCAGAAGGCTGTCCGTTTGTCTAAAAGCCCCACCTGTCTTCCTATTGGTCATCGACCCGGCTTTCGTTGCATTTGTTTGTTCTGTATAACTGTCGACTGGCTGAATCACTATTAGTTTCTTGCTTAAGTTATTTTTATCTTACATAAAACATCATGTACGCCTTGGGGGTAAAGTGAATAGGCAAGATACCTTGGATTTACATTTGCATTACCTAGGCTTACCTTTGTTAATTCACCAGGTTAGGAGCGGGTGCCTCCCTCTGAATTTATTAGGTTAAGTTGTGTATATGTATGCACTAATTAGTTCATTATGTTATTCATGATTGCTTTACTTTGGCACAGTTCGTAGTTCCCTTTTCCCCTTGGCGTGTGTATTGTACGTTGACCACCGCTATTCATTTTCACCATTGTAAATAAAATACTGCACTTCAGTTTTGTTGGCTTGTGGCTTGTTTGAAACCCCTAGAGTAGGTTTGGTGAGATCTTTATGTTGCGGCTCCTCACACCCCTAGACGTAGACAAGTTATATCTTAGAGTCATAACATATACAGCTACAACCATTCATCCACTGTTTATGTCCACCATATTTACCCAATTAATAACAAATAGTCTTACCAAGAGCATATTAAATTTTTTAGAACTTGGTTAGAGCAATCTTCCTGGTAGGAGAAACCTAAATCATCCCGGATTTTTAGCTGTGCCAGAAGCTCTGTAGTTGGATTAATTAGAGTAGGGATGGCTGGTTCATACAAGTGTATGAAATTATATTTTTATACCATATGAATAACGACACATTCAAGATCAGCCCCCATGTTACAAAGACTGAGGTTCACTTCCTAGCTAGATATAATGTTTTGCCATTGCTGTAACTGGAAAAATATATACATTTGTTATTATTTTTTTAATTTAGCCAGCTCATTTATTTTAATTATATTTTTGAAACTTTTCAATGGTCAGAAGCAGGCCAATGACCCAGATAAGTTAAACGAACAGTATCAGATAATATAAACACTATGTAGTTTGTGCATTCTTTAACACTGATGCATAATAACGGAATATAAATATGCATAGATGTCTGATGAGTAATTTGATATAACAATGCTTCTGTGAAACACCATGAAGGGGCATGAAATGGTGTTATCATTAAGCAGCAGTGTATGTTCAGTTTTTTTTTTATTGTGTGCGTGCGTTTTGGAAAATATAAAAATGGGTTTTAAGAGCCTATACCATTTTTGTATGGTGGAAAAATGTCTCCCTGACATTATTGCATTTAGCAAATAAGAGAGGGAGGTTATTTATTTAAAAAGAAAATTATATTGGAAAATTATTATAGCAGAACATTCTTTCCATGAGACATTCCTGGAGCACAAGGTCATTAGTAAAAAGCTTAATAAGTCCAAAACAACCTGGAACATTTGGAGGGAACAGCATGTCAATTTGTCCAGGTCAAATGTTTGTCTAGAGCTCTCAGAAACCCATGTGGTTGTTCTATAGTCAAGGCCTAGTCAACATCACATGATGTTCCTTCTGTTCTGTTTATCTGTTTCTCACTCTCTCTGTATCTCTTATATTACATATATATGTATTATAGTTACAAATGGTACATTGAAATTTTGTTCTTTCTGAAATTTTACCACAAATATTAATGTAATAAATGTTCAGTGAGTAATTTCCTGTTGAGTGAATGTGTAATTCGGTTTTCCGCCCAGTCAAAAATATAATAAATTTAATGAATTCATTTTATCTCTCTTCCATGTTTATAACCTCGCATTGAAACTTTAACACTACATTGTTTCAGCTCCTGTAGTACAACCTATTCCTGTCCTGACAAAATCCTGAATAAAAGAAACTATATAAAATATATCAGATAAAGCTATCCTCAAACCCTACCCAGGTAATGGAAATGATTCTGATTGTTATCGCACCTTTCCTTTTAAAAGCTCATAACTATACTATTCCTGGCTTGAGCTGATTTCAAATTCAGCGCACAAGTTTGAAAGAGACAAGACCACTTACGGTCAAGTGCACTATGCAGCCTGAGGTCCCACACTTCTAAATTTGGGATGAATGAAAATCGTTTCAAAGGTGGGGGTCCAGAATGGGACCTGCTTCAAATGACTGTGCAAATTAATCTACACCAAAGACCCGATGGCCTGGCAGTCAATGTGCATCTTTTAGATTCCTGCAAGTGCATGTCATAAACTCAGAATAAACACTGGCAACTCAGTCCACAAAATAATTATGTTTGAAACTTGCTTGGTTGTCCTGCTCCAGAGAAATGGATCCAAGGGACAATAGCAACAATTACTCCTGTAAACACCCTGTGGAGCAAACTGGCAATCGTTCATTTAACTCCTCAGTCACATATACGGTGAGATTGTTTTGCTTCCTTAGTACTTGAGGAGAAAGTGAAACCATCCATGGCATCTGTTTAACCCTTATGACTTCCACTCGATTGAAGACAACACATGGTTCACTTGGTAATGACATGTGGCATCACTGATAGCAGATTGTTACAACAGATGCACACTTGCTACATCACAGCATCCATAGTTGCATATGAGAACCAACTCACTGGTGCTATCTCTAAATTGATTACGTTGCAACCACAACAAAGGCAACAGAAGGCTAATCATCTGAAGTTTAAAAATCAATCTCCATTGGATTAAACCGGTTCTTTGGGTTACATTGTCAAAAGACAAAGGAGAAAGAAAAGGAAAATGATAAAGGCACACTCATTTATTTATTTCTGCGGCCAGGAAGTATTTCATATTGCAAGCAGTAGCTAAAGACGAGTAATATCAAAAACAATTCAGTGATCTCTGTTACAGAAAGTCTGCAATACCTAATTCCCTATACCCTGCTCATGTCAGTTCGTCCCTGTTGTTTGTTCTGTGCCTGTACATTTTTGGAGTCACCCCTAACCTCATCTAGTCTGGAAACCCCCTGAACATCTGCTCAAGGTGTTTAGAATTGGAACAGTGATTAGGGGAGAAGTTCGCCATATCTTCGTGAAATAACAGGCTGGTTGATTTCCTCACATAATAAAAAGTAGAAGGTAGAAGTTTGCGTAGTTTGTCGCAAGCGGGGATCTGGTGTTGACAGTAGTTGATAGGTGCATAGCCATCAGTGAGTTTTTATGATAATATTGACATTTTGATAAAGATACACATTTTTACAGTGTGCTGTTCTGATAATGAGAACGAAACAAAGTATGACGCGACTGCCGTTTTGTAGCCAAGTGGTCATAACGATTTGCTATTGACTGAATTATTGGTTTATAAGAATGGTTTAACAACAGTTAACTTTAGAAAAAAATATATATATAAGTACTGAAATGATACAAGATATTTCCACTCGCAGAAATAAGCTCAGTAATGTATTGGTAAAATTATTATAGTGTAGCGGTTTCGGCCCTGTTAAAACGGCTTCTTTTTTGCGCACTGGTCACTCGTGCGCTGTGTTATTATATATAAATTGTAATATTTACGATTACAGCGAAGAACGTTATACACATTTTTCGACCCCCCCGAAATGTTGTTTTAAACTCTTTTTTCTTTTGGGGGGGGTTCCAAGTCTTAATTAGTGGGGTCAAACCCCCCGTATTTCAAACCCTGATCTGCACCTGTCAAAAGGTAGAGCTGAAAATGCAACATTGCCCCAGTGTACACCAAATAAATATTTGCAGCCTAATTCACCACATAAAAACAGCTTAGATCAGGTCACATCTCCAATTTAAGTCTTTTTATTTTATAATTATACGGAGAAACGAGTGGTCTAACATATTTTAAACCTTTAAAACTGACGCTGAATGTGCAACATTATAAAAAATCCCAAGTGATTTAAAAGTGCATTTATCTCTAATTCAATTGAATGAAAAGCTGGCTCACATGGGCATGCGAATGACTGAATTTTTGACGTTCAGTTTTTAGGTCAAGCTAAAAACAACTGCATCTAGAAGAGGAAATTTCCCTATTTAGATAAATTTTGTCACATAAGTGGCCAACATCATTCAAGTATTTAGGTGCTATGCGGCGCTTGATTAAGAACAGCTGAATAAGAAGCTGAGGGCGAATTAGGAACTTGAACTGAATAAGAATAAGATGCCAACTTCAGCATCATGTCTCTCTTCTTCTATTCTTAGTATCAGACCAGTTTCTTTGTACTTCACATGGTAAGCCCATCTGTATCCATGGTGCTTCCCAGGACCTGCTAATTGCTCATTAATTAAATTAATCAGAGAATAAGTTTATCCCCACTTCCCTGCGTATGCATATTCCTTTAGTTCCATGCAGTTGTCCTTTTGTTAATGACAGCCCTACGTCTTCGTGCAAAGCAACAAGAACGTTTTTGTAGGGCGTTCCCGAGTTAAAATAAAAGCCAATCAGCAGAAATGTTCCGAAGGAAATATTATTTTTTCTCGAGTGCACCAATCAGTGACTTCGGAGAACGATTTAGTGCTTTTAGTGCTCACCAATTTAAAATATTTTTTCTTCAGGTCTCTTTATTGGCTCTGAAAGTAACTAAAAAATTAAAAAAAAAAAAAAAAAAAAAAACTAAACCTTCTTGGCGGTTGCTTTTTTTGTATATTCAAAGTACAAGATACTGTATCTTTTTTGATTTTGATACTAGTATTTTTGTACCAATATACATTTTTATGATTTCTTTTCATCCCATCTCTGCTTGTAAGTATGCTGTGCTACATACTTTCATACTATTACACAAACTTGGTACTTATTGAGGCACAGTCTCCAAATGACTCATCAAATAATTTCATCTTTGGGCTTTCTGCAATAAGGCAGAGATAAATTATACGATGAACAGCTGTGAACGCTAGATATATGGCCCGACTTGCAGGACGATCTACTGATCCTGTGTTACTCCCAACTTCTGCAAACCTCTGCATGAAGAACTCAGTATAAAACAGCAGTTTGTGCCAGCACCATTCGTGCACCATTCGTGCACCATTCGTGCAGTACACAGCTCTCACTAGTCTTAGCCACCTTAGAAATTTACAAGAACGAGTGTAACAAATGCACGAAATACATTTTTTTCGTTTTTAAGTTTATATTTTAGCTGAAAAGAAAAAAATGTCTCACAAGAAAGCTGCCTGACCTATCAATTTTCTATGTACAAAATTAGCTCTTTTGATGTACATTTTAAAGTAGTCTTTCAAGTAATTTTTTTTTCCTTGGGTAGAAGTAAAGCAGAAACTGTTTAATCTTTGCTTATTGTCAAGCTACTCACACCTGCGATTATCGGTCAGGCCTTCAAGGTGAGCGTGACTGTGGGGAGAGGATGGTGGGAATGGGCGTGAGATGTCTTTAATCACTAACATTAGGTGGTTAGGTCACACTGGTTCTCTCCCAAGCCCCCCAACACCTCACCTGGTGATTTCAGTCTCATCTAGATCTGGCATTGAGGGATGCGTGGGGGCCGGGGAGGGGGCAAAGTTGCTGAGAGTGAGCCGATGCAGTGCTCTTGCGGGTGCAATGAAGTAAACTTGATGGCCAGCATGTCGGGTAAGATGAACGAGATGGGCTGACACTGAGAACCACAGAAAAGAGACAGAGAGGACAGAGGTTCAGGGAGCTCATTTAAACGGCGCCCGCCATATCCAAGTGTATGCATTTGCTTTGTGACAGTGATAGTAAGATTTTTAGAAATAGTTCTCAATTAAGTTGTATTGTCTCCTCATGTGGCCTAGAGCTATCCTCCTTGGGTCAGACAGAAGGCGACTACTCAATCCAAATCTCATATGGACAGCTAGTAATTAGTAATAAACTGATAAGCCAGCTGTCAGAGATTTAGTTATTTATTTTGCATCAAACACAATGCAGTTACCCTTACCTGTGGCTTCCACTAATATAATTGTAAAAAGGTCTTTATTTGCCTCCTGCTGAAAATTGCAGGATCATTGTAACCGGCAAACCGGGGTGTATAATTAAATGAGCATTTTAATCTCTAACCAGCTGCTCAATGGCTCCCCTCTGTAGTCCTAGAGTTTCCTCATTATCTCTAGCGCACATTTCACTAAGCCGTTTCTGGCCTACTGTTAACTATGGGGAGCATATCATGAAATCATTAATCCATATTTAGAGGGAGAAAAAAACTTGTTTTTCTGCATGCATCTCTGCAACGTGCACATGAATCCTGTGAGGCAATAAGGCTATATTTCACAATAGTTTTTTTTTTTCCATAATAAGAGATTAATCAAGGAGATTCTTTGCCGCCTGACAGTATCAGCCCTAATTAATTTCTCCCCAATTTGTATCTTTTTTTAGTCTTAGCACAACCACAGGACAACAAGGAAACCACAAGTGGTTCCTCCAATCCGCCAGTCTCACATTCATTAGACTTTAACATGCTGAAGACGACCCAGGATTGTACGTAATTGTTAGTGCAGACTGGGAGAAACTGCCATCTCTCCAGCAGCACTGCTAGCCTGCAGTCCTACATGCCAATTTGAGTGGGTGCTCGGCCGACTGTGTGCTGTCATTCTGGAAATCACACAGATTCAAATCTTAACTTAATCTAAACTCCCGAGTGGCTCAGCCAATCTTAACATAAACGGCTCAGTTAGCACTCGAGCAGGATCCTTCACCAACTGAGCCACTCGGGAGCGTGAGTTTTGAAGAAAGCAATCTATATTGTAGCTATTTTGTTTCTAGGGAGCTGTGCCACCTGTACAGAATGTGCGGGATATGAGTAATTTCTTCCTTTGTGAATTCCACCTTTTGGTGGAAAGTAGAAAGTACTGGACAGGTGGGAAAAAACGAAAGTCCTTATCGCAGTGGGAATCCGATAGTACCGCTTATCTAATTAGGGGAGTAGCGAACTCTTGGCCTGTCACTCAAAGACTCCTGCACATCACATACCTCCTTTTTCCTTTACCTGTGGAGTCCTTTAGAGCTCTGTGGCTAATTTATGTGCTTTCAAATGCAAATTAATGCTCACACTCTGCGATGTGCTTTTATTAATTCCGGCATAAAAAAATTATGCAAGTATCACACGAGTTTTTGGACATGTTCAACTACTCCACCAGCTAACTTTAGTTACCTATTAGTTAGCTAGTTTTTTTTTCTTTTTTCTTTTTTCTTTTTTTTGTCTGCCATTCTCCTCACTGTTTGGAACCTTGCATGCTAATCACTCAGCAGGCTACATTTTGCTAATTTTAGACAGGAATAAAGTAGTGGAAGTAGAACCGTAAGTCTTCCCTCCTACCTAATATGGTACAATTGTGGAAATTTGTGTCCCGCCCCTTTAAGACCAACCAGGCTGATTCTGCTGATTTCCAACATTCATCAGCTGAATAATTGGTACAGCTTGTGGCAGTGGATCAATCAGCCACTGTATAAAAGTGTAGGTTTGTCTATTCAGGGCCTGTACCTGAGTTTTCAGTAGCAGTTTGGAGCTTGTTTCAGTTGAACTAGAGAACTGTTTATTTGAGTCTAGTTTGTGGTATGTGTCTAGACTTTTATGTAGAAGAACCCTGGTTTGGCTACTGACCTTTTTTTGACCCTGGCTTTGTCTTTGTCCCTTCTGCATCTCTGCCAGATAATTAGATAAATTCTTCGAAAACAGTCTCTTTTCAATTATTTTTTTTTGTGATTCTGCGTATCAACACCCCAGGAGGGTTTTTACACAATTTTTTTTTCTGTATCCAAAGTCGCAGCAACTTGTTCAGGGGTTTAAGTTGCAGGCTTAACCCCTCTTTATTAAGTTATGACTTGCAATTTACTGTGCACATTTTTTTTACTGATTTTGTATACATTGCAAACCTGTTCTCTTTAGGAGAAAAACACAAACCTTTTTTTTTTCTTTTGATAGCCCTTGCATTGCAGTTTGTCTTTTCGCAAATAAAACTGCTTTGACATTGAACAGGCTAAGCTCAGTGTATAAAAAAGTGTCTCCAGAGTGTCTCAGCAGGTGCTTGTGGTTTGTGGTGCAATCAATGGGGGTCATACCCATTCTTCAGGGAGTGCTGAACCTCCTGTACAGGCTGCTAAATGGCCCAATGGTGGGTTGCGTGCAGAATCGGTGGTGCTGGGATTGTGCCTGTGAGTCAAGACGTAATTCCAAGATAGGCAAGTGTAAAATGAAAAAAATTCTTGCTGATTCCAAATGTTATTTTTTGAAAAAATGACCTCCTTAACTTAAAAATTAAACCCTGCTATATTAATGGTTTTGATATTAAGCACCGCGCTTTAATGGCACGCTTGCTGAAAAGTTTTTTTCTTGGTGAATGATCGTGTTGCTATGGTAATTTTAATGTTTGGGGCTCAGCTACAGCAAGTGACACTTCAACGGTAATTGTTTCATGATGTTTATAGTTCATAGTTCATGCTTCATTGTCTGAAAAATTGATAGTATGATGGCCGAGACGTTTTCCGATGGCCCTGAAACCCAAGCAGCAGAGAGTCATCTGGGCAGGTGAAACCAATGTGCTAGTGTCAGCGGGATTGCCATGTTGCCGGTGGCCAGGTGTCATTAACAATGAGGCCCAAACATTACAATGTGCCAGGAGCAGCCCAACCTCACTAGCTAATTAGGATTTCAGCGATTCACAGAGCCCTGGGGGGAGGGGGGGGGGGGGGGTCCTTAATGTTCTTTTTGTTTAAGGCTTTTCTCTGTTCACAAACCAAAGATTGTCAGTGTTTGAAGTATGAGTGAATTAAATCCTGAAAGTGGAGGGTATATCTGTAGGGGGGGTTATGAAGTTTCAGAAGCAAGGAAAAATATGGGAACGGTGTAGAGGCTTCAGAGCAACTCAAGGTGTTGCTTTGAAATTCTTTTTTTATGTGCAATTTTAGCTTGAGTTTCCCTCCCTCTGTGTTGAAATGAGAAAATATTTTATATACAGAAAAGGTCAATTGATTTTTCAGGTGCTGAAGAAGAAAAGGGCAACATCTGAGCACCACTGAAAAGGAATGGAAGCTCTGGGCGTACCAGTGAAATCAAGGCTTTCGGACTGAAGAGACCAATGTGCATTTGCAAGTCTTTTTAAAGCTCTGACCTTGCACTTTCGTTTACTGCCAGCATCAGCTTCTGCTGGTGATAAGGACTTCCACTACTACACTAAGTACAGCGACAAATTCCTGAAAATCTGTTTTTCTTCCAGCTGCATATATTAAATATCCAGTAAAAGGGAAATTGTGAAAGGCCTGTGTTTTGCATTACTTTTATACTATTATAAGACTTTGGGAAATTTGGGAAGGACTGGCCTGAATATTGGGGCCAACAGGTTTCTCATTGTGCCTTATTTTTGTATGGACAATTTTCCAAAAAGAATGGATAAATAATAAATGTTAACTTCAACATCATAACACTTAAAGGCGTGTCTTCAGTACTTTATATAATTTACATATGTCAACATAATTATTCTGTTGTACATATATGTCATGAGTTCACCTGCTCTAGTCAACTGAGGCAAAGGAAAATCCCAAACCATTTAGTTGCCTATGACAACAGCAGGCACAGGTTGATTATGAACGGCTAAAGGTGATCAGAGCTGCTATGGGAGAGATTAAGTCAATCAACCATGGAGATCGTACACCGATGCCCTTTAAAGCCAGGTAGATGGAGGAGACAGAGGATTGAACTTTGATATTCTTAACACCAAATTTAAACAAATCATTTTCTTTAAAGAAAATAACCCTCTTGGGAGAAACACAAAGCTCCACAAAATACAACGACCTTCAGTTCAAAAACCCCTTCCAACCCAGACTGTCTCATTTATAAAGGACAAAGTGAAAGGTCAAAACGAGATCCTGGGTGTGGGTGAGGCACCACAGCTTGCCTTGCCTGGACGTGCCCCAGCTGCCGGAGAGCAGGTCTTGTGGCAACACAGAGAGTATAATTTGCTATGTAAGTCATGGCTCACCTCCAGTGTTGCAACAACTGGAGAGGACTGTAGGACCAGAACATTACAAAAGGGGTAGTACTAGAGAGAGGACAAAAACATTTTTATTCAAAAGTATATGGCCTTGGTGCACAGCCTTTACGCCAATCATACCGTTTCGTAATTATTTTTAACAAGACAGAACTGATAGCCTCCCGCTCTTCAGCCTGCCCCCCCAAAAGCCCAAATTTACCAATCGCCAAAATTTTGCCCTGTTTCCTCCTCCCAGCTCACCTCACTCAATAGCTTCTGAAAGAGCAAATTACACATTGTCATGTGAAATTTGATGGCTAAATCCAGTCAATTAGGCATGATCTGACAAGTGATTTTATATTGATTTAAAGGTAAAAATGGAGAAAGCATTCTTGGTAAGCGGAAATGCTGCTGACAGCAGATTGTTAAAAGTCATGTGCCAGGGAGTGTTCATGGGACATTCATTAGAGCTATCGCAGGTTCTGACAAAGACCTGTGTGGAGTCACCATTTTTGCCCAGTTTTTTGCCCATTTCTGCTGGTTTTGAGATCCTAAAGGCACCATCACCATTCAGGGAGACGTCAACATGTCTGACCCAAAGAGCTCAGTGAATCGATTGTACTTGCTTCTTGTTCATGTTAATGAGCCAGACAAGCTGAACCAGCACTCCCATCCACTGGCTTCCTAATGACAACGGAGGTAAGCAAGCAGTAAGTATGTTGTGACATCTGTTGATTGGCATGTGCTTTCTGTTGGCTTTGTTCATCCCACTTACAACCTGAACTCAACATTTGGATAAACACATACAACCTGAACTCCACTCTGGATAACAAGATGTTTCTAAACCAAACCCAGTGAGAGCCTTGATTGAGGTATTAATAGCGGTTCAAAGACAAACACACTTTCTGTGCTGGTTGGCTCCTAGATTTAAGGATGTCAACGAAACAAATTACAACTGCACAATGGGAACATGCCTCCCATTCGGGGAGAACATTTTTTTTTTTTTAAAGACATAACTGCTGCTGTTACTGTCTGAGGCTTGTCTCATGTGATGGTGTCTGATTTGATCCTGATTGAGAATGACAACTCAAGCTTAATTACTAGCCTTCAGAGAATTGCACAGTGCTTTCTATGTAATTATGTATTCAGGGTAAAATGAAATAAACGCATCTCACATGCAAAATGCTGAGACAGTGATCATGGAGTGTTTCTGAGTGCGGAGCAGCAACATCCAAGCGCACAGTTAGAGATAGCTGTCTGTGTTTAAGCGTTCCCATTTTCTGTGTCGATTCGCAGTTTGGTCCTTGTTGTGCGTACAGCACTTTGCAAGAGTACAGGATGTGCAAGAATGGAAGTATGTGTTTTAGTGATTTTGTTTGATTATTTCTATCTCTAGTTTGGGGAAGAAAGCACACGGCCCTGATTGACACTCTCCATAAGTCCTGAGGAAAGGAAGCAGTGTGAAAAGGTACACCTATAACTTACTTTGTATGTAGCAGAGCATGCTATTAGGTGGCTGATGACTTTCAAAGATATTTCACTGCACTTGGCCTAATAGCCAAGACCGTTCTAAAAGAATGTAGAGCAAAATCAATGGGCTGATTAACATGTGTTTAAGGTTGTTTTAACTGCATAAGCGCCTTCACAGGGGCAAGTAAAAAAGTCCAGACAAGTAGATGCAATAAGATCATGTGCTGTTGTTCTCCTTCAGTTTCATCTTTTAATTCAATCCCTTCCCAAATGCATCATGGCCAGAATTGTCACCTTGATGTCCAGGTCAGATCTGTAGTGCAACAATTCTTAAATTCCATTCTACCTAATGTTCTTTTCCCCAGACTATCTGGAATTTCAATCTAGCCATTGAATGCTATAAAGGCTGAAAATCGTAGATGGAATGAACTACTTAACACCTTGTTAAACGAGGTTCCCAAACTTTTTCACTGCACAACCCAATTTTGAGAAAATATACCTGACCCTAGACAGTAGCAAAACAACAATGCAACTTTATGCATTTCATTCATGTACTCACCAAATTGGATGAGTGGGCTATAATGTTGTGGCACAGCGTGTCAAAATGATTTAGGTAGTAATCATAAACAAAATGTCGGATGATTAGTTGAAAAATATTAAACGATTACTGTGACGTTACCGTCATGTTAAATGTGCTGATGCAGCCTGATACCACTATGGTTTTTATGAAAATATGCGGTCCGACAAACTGCATGTTATCTGGGTTATTGTACTAATGTTAACAACGGAAAATAAAGTCTTGAATGGTCGGTATGCTTTTTTTACCCAACTTCCCAATTACAAAACGGAAATAACACAATATTCCGACTGTGTAAAAATAATGTAATGCTACATGTGATTCCAAACAAGTCAATATTCGAACTCTTTCAAGCTGAAGGCAGCGAAATTATCTCATCACTTACTGGCCCATGCCTCTCACCCGAGCTTCAAACCGTATCAACCCTGCGGTCATCGAGCCAAAATGATGTCAGTTGGCTTGCAACAACACAATTAAACGATATCTAAAATCAGCTTGCAGACTGATGGGCATGCACCATATAAAATAATAGGCAGTTTCACAGTACAGCATAGAAATTAACTGGGATTTTTTATATTAGATTTTTTTATATTGACAAAGAGCCATGTTTTCTCTTTTCTTATTGTTACTGTGATCAAGTGTGTGCTGCAGCTCAAAAAATTCCCTCGACCTTGAATTCTGTCTATTACTCATTAAATAGCTAAACGCGCCTTAGTGACACTGAACTGAAACCCTAATATGTATTCACGGAATCTCCTGTAAACAGTTACCAGCAAATAGACATAATTTATTGTTTTATTTTCGACAGCAGTCCTTGGGTAATGATACTCTCTGAGTGAATTACTCCCTCCAAGGGAGGAATCCTCATGGGCTAAGATTTGTCAGAGAAGGACAATGGAATTAAAAGTGAAATCCTCTGAATTTTAAACACTGCCTGTATTTATCAGACTTCTTCTTCTCCTCCGGTCCTGGCTGGACAAACATGTACTTACCTCTTTTAAAATCCTTCCAGAGACCGAGGGGGCTAGATGGAGATTTGGGATGCACATTTTTCTGGGTTTAGTATTTTAAGCACGATGCTTCAGCCTGTGTACATGTTCATTATTACTAAATGTACCGAAAAGGCTAGTGCAGGTTGATGGATGCTCTTATCCAAAACTAAGGAATAGTTCATCCAAAAAGGAATGGTTTATAAGATGTTAGTAGCAATAACACTTCCAAATGAACATAAAAACCTTGATGTTATTGATACAAGCTTACAGAAGAATAACACTGAATGGCTCTATCTCAGTTTCCATCTTAACAATGTGGTCTCTTTGCTATTTTCCACGTTGGGGGCCCGAAAAAGACACATGCGTCAGTGAGAACCTCGATGTGAACGGTTCTCTCTTTGTAGCCGATGAGCGTCGAGCCATTAGTGTTGTTGGATCATGGCCTTTGAACTTTAATCCCTATCCGCCTGTGCAACCAGAACCCGGGATTACAGAGAGCCAGGGCAGTGGAGTATCTGGTGTACAATGAGGTTCTAATGCAGGATAAAAGGAAATGCAAGGGCTGTGCTGACATTGATGCACACCAACGGGGCAGCCCTTTCGCTTTTACATTATTTACTGACATGGGATCCATTCCACACTTCTCAGAATTGAGTCGTTTCATTTCCTCCAGTGCGGTAATAGCTCCACAGTATTCAGTAGTAAATATGTACAATGTTCACATCGTATCTCAGTCATACTTCCTCTTGTTGTTATTTAGTGGCTTAGCAGACATTCTTACCCAGAGCAACTTAAAGAGTATGCAGTGTTATACAATTATACAATGGGATATTTACTGAAGCAATTGAGTAGCCTTGCTCAACGGACTGCAGTTCTCCACCTGCAGCATGTCCACGTCCTTAACTGCTCCGCTTGCTTCACTGTGCATTTACGGGTAACACTACTGATGTAATAAAAATGTCCACCTTTAGCCCAGTGCTCCTAGGCAGACTGGCAGCTATGTCTCATATGTTTCTCAGGACACCCTCTCAGCCAACGTGTTACCATTGGGATGTAGGGTGCAACTCTCATTTTTTTTAAAACACTCCCACTATTGGGAAACATGTTTTAAAGCGGGACATTGCTACCAATTGGGTTATTAATTGAGTTGATTAGGCTACCTAATTAGGTTATTCTTTTGTGCTGGAGGTTGCATTTAAATACAAGATGGAATAACGTGAATTGCATGTGTCCGTTTTTTCAAAGATTGTTCTGCATGCAATGCATCTGAAATGGATCTGGTTTGTTGCTGAATCTCATTTTTTTTTTTTTTTCCTTTTCGGGAATTGTACGTCCAGCCATTTTGTTTTAAATTACCTCCCCCCTTTTCTACCCATCTGTGAACAATTGTTTACAATTTAAATCATAATAAGGCCAGATAATAGATTACCCCTTCACTGATAATGTGTGTAAATGTACTAAGGTGCATCTTGTAAAAACAGTTTATTTAAACTTCGCCTGAGTTGTGAGATCAACTTTGTCAACCTGTTCATACGTAGGTAGTAATTATCTGTTGATTAGTAAGCATGAATTAATTCAGGTGTATGACAATGGGAAGGGGATACATGGTAGTACTATAATAGCTTTTCTAAATTGGTATCTATTAGTTTTGCTTACCCTGCGTGGGTAGACCTCATTTTCTCTCTCTCTCTCTCTCTCTCTCTCTCTCTCTCTCTCTCTCTCTCTCTCTCTTTGGCCTGAGACGTCCCTTGTTGCTCTACCTCCCAGCATCTTTTTGACACATTAAAAATGTAACATTGTTTGCTTGGGTCAACGTAGATAGTTATTTATTTCAGCACTTTCAGCCCCAATACTGAGAATGTTAATGACCACCTGAAGGTTTGAAACATAAATTGGTTCTTGTTGGAAAATGCAACAACACTAACCATTACATTCCCATCAGATGGTTTAACATTAAAAAGTGCAGTAAACCCTACATGATGGAAACCGAAACTGCCAAAAAGCTTACTGCTATATACTGTACCAGGCTATCAGCAGCAACCATGGTCGGTTCCAGCCAACTAAGCCTAAGGCAAACCAAGCCTTGCCGACCATCAAGGAGGGCCCCTCGCCAACTTAAATTTCTCAGTAGAAACAAGAGCAGTTGGATATCCCCCACATGGACTTGCACTTAAGCCTGAAAAAATACTTGAGCCGCTACTGGAGGAAATTGAAAAATTGTTCCAATTGTCAGTAGATTTGAATTTAAATAATTAAGTTACAAACATGTATTAAACTCCCTCTATACAGCATTTCTGCTTAATCGGAAATTTGTACATTTCCTTATAAACAACAAAACTATGCCTAAGGATGAAAAAGATGATGTTTACATTTTTTATTAATGCTATGCATTCATGATATTATTGACTAATTAGTTTTAGGCTGACCCTGGATTTTATTTGGATTTAATCCCTTTCGCTATACTTGAATGCAGTTCATTGAATTCAGAGTTTTCACAACCTCCCTATCAAGGACTGGAAACATAGGTACAGTGCTGAATGGCCCAAGGCCTTTTAGCTCCTTGCCCCCCAGGGCGGAGGCATGATTGACATACCTTCATTGAGTACTGGTAATTATATCCCATGCGGATATTTTTTAGACAAATCATGCATGCAGTTTTTATTCAGTTGAGGCTGTATATCGGGCTGTCTAGGAACGCACACATCCTTTTCACGCAGTACTGGAATTTGTGTACAAACCACGAGTAACAGCACGCTTGAATTGCCCCCTTTCTTGAAAACACTACACCGGGTTAAAAAAGGGTATTAGGTGTGGACTGAAATTTGGTGAATAAAGTAATTAAGAAGTTATTACTATCAATTTTAGAAAACCTGGAATAGAGGCAATGGAAGCTGATGATGCAGCAAGGCAAAGCTGTCAATTGAGACTGAAATTAAATTTGTTTCCCCCGAGAAACTTTTTCTTTTCTAAACCCATAAATGGGTTGCAGAGTTAGACAGATAATGACTCCACCATTAAATCAAAGCCAATATGAACGGTTCCTCTTCCCATCTACCGTTAGCACCCCTGTCAAATACGAGGGGAGTCAAAACGTGATCCCATTGTGAACGATCAAATTTCGCCTGGAAATATTGGGCTTGCGTGAATCTCCAAGCCTTATCTGGGTCCAGACGGTTCTCTGGAAAACAGACTGATAAAAAATAAATAAATAAATACATAAATACATAAATAAATAAATCTGTGCGTAGAAACAAGGTGAGATATTGTTTGGATTTTGGTGTATTTTTTCGTTGCTTATTTTCCCTCGCTGTTGGCTGTTCGATCGACCGAACAGCAACAAGCAGAGCGGCAGTGTGGGCGAAGGGAAGTCAGAACAAGGGCAGGAAACAATACACCGAGGGAAAGTGGGTTTCAGTTGAATCGCACAAACAAGATACAATCACAGCCAGCAACATGTGCTAAAAAAAAATAAAATAAATAAGACATGCGACGAAATTACACAGGTGCGCGGGGAGAGGACTGCCGTGCGATACTGGATGGCTGTGACATATAGATAGGCTACAGCCTGTTGGATCTGTTGCAGATAATCTTTTTTCATTTGTTTTGTTTTTGTTTGGCTTCGTCTTACTACCTAGGTCGAGTCCTGAGAATGGATGTTTTTGATCTAGGAATAAAGCAGGCCTCTGTGGGGCGAACATCAGATGAAGGGCGATGTAATGCGGTTTCCAAGGCACCTGCAAATACATCCCGTTTCAATTGATAAAATTAGGTGCATCCTCCTGCCCTGGTCATTCTCAAATCTGCAGAAAAACAAATTATACGGCAATACATCAGCGCTGGAAGTAGAACAGACCCACCGGTGGCTGTCTGTTGGACTGCTGGCTCTGTATGCGGCTCGATTGGTGTAACATTTGTCCTTTATCAGTGACATTGATGTTTTTATTACTCCTCGCCCAAGTGCAGAATGTTTAAGTGCTGATCTGTGTACTATTATAGTAATTAGGCTGCCTATGTAGCCAACGTGTTTCGGCACTCTGGAACCCTGACTGGGAATCAAAGCTGGGTCCGCTCAACCGCGAGGAACGGAGGAACCAATCGTACTCTTATCTTCCACTCCGGGAAGTGACATCACTTTCCTTAGCAAACTCGTTCTCAACGAGCTCTGCTACACTTGCAGACAAGACTTTCCAAAGAGGTCTGCATAGCTCATTCTTTTGATGTTTTAATCATCTATGCAGCGGGATCTTTGTTATTTAACTAAGCAAGTGTTTCTCTCCAGAGCACAACAACAAGGCCTCTTTCCAGAGTTGAATCTAAGTGACTGACTAAAGCAAATGTGTCAAATGGGATTCAATATGCCTTCAAAAACTGAACTGAAAAGATAATGTTAACGGTAGTTTAGTCTGTAAAAGAGTATAGTGTAGTGCATGTTCTTCATGCAAACATCCGATTATTCATTGGTTTGGTAAAAAATTAGATTTTCTAAAACCTCAAGTTGTAATCTACAATTATTTTTGTCCAAAATATATTTCTTTAAGAGGTGGCTCTTAACATGATGAGCTTTGCTACATCCTACTACCCTCTGGAGACCAGAAAGAAACATTTTCTAAAGTACTCGCAGAAATCTGCAGAAAAAAGACCTAATTCATGACCCACATTTGGAGGGTAAAATTCACATTAACATTCAAGCAAAACTTATTATTGTTTGGCCTCCCTTGGGTGCAATCAAGTCGGCTAATAGAAACGACGGGAATGACACAATAAACTCCACTGAAGCTGTCACCATGGTAACCCCAGAACAATATTGTGTCACTGCCAGTTCTCTGGCAAGGCCACCTATTGTACAGCACAGTCAGAAGACAAATCCCAAATCCGTTATCTCCTCATTTCTTCGTACCAGACATAATACTGTCAAATGACATTGATAACAAAATTACAGGTCTCTTGCACTGCTACCTGTATTCCTTCTTTATAAAGCACACAGAAAAAGTGTTCAAAGCCAGAACCCTGACAAACTTGTCTAGGTACAAGTTTAAGTGCTTGCAGCTAACGTGTGCTAAGTATTGCATGAAGACAAGGCGAATGGTATCTCCTGGTTGTTTCCATAGACACTCTGTAGAAATAGATCACTGAACTACTGACTGAAGTGACCTGGTGTGGATTTGGTTCTATTGTGGCTCACAGTGTTTGCGTAGTAACTTCTTTGTAAATCGAGTTAAATAAATGAACACCACCGACACAATACTGACTTAAAACGAGGTTCATTGCAACTAAACAACTTCCTTGTCTGATTTTTTTTTCCCCAGTGTCTTCTGAACAACTAGATCAAGAGATGAGACTTTCCAGTGCTGTGTTAAGTTGACTAGTGGTAATTCAGTTAGATCAGGAGGTGGGGGGTCTTCTTCAATGGGCTAGCACCCCGTATGCTGTCTGATACTAGCTTCAAAGTTGATCTTCACAAAACCAGCACGAGGTCCAGTCATTAAAGAACAACTTCTCAAGGATTTCTAGAAGAAGCAGAAAAGCAAGTTTGCTATCCCTTTGCTATTGCCCGTGCTATCCCTTTGGCCCAGCGTGAAGTAAGAGATAGTCGGTGCCTACCTGCTGACTTCTATCTAAATCGACTAAAAAAGGTGTCACCTGGAGCTCGGCTTCTTCGTCTGGAGCCAGCTTTAAGACCACAGGTGTTTAATGTCTGCTCTTGAAGCAGTGGGGCCAACAAAGGATCGAGTGCCCCATGGACAACGGACAAGTGAGCCCTCATTGAATTCATGAAACACAGCCGGCAACACCACTGCAGAAAGGCTGGCATGTCTGGCCAAAAAGGTCACCCTGGGAAAAGTGTCCTTGCTCAGAAAAGAAAGCAGTCAAGTGGCGAGCGTTACCTTCCACATGATGAGGACTTGCAGAGAACTCCTTGGCAGTGACTGATAATTTAGCTGTTCTTTATTTATAGGGGCGTCATGCACAATCTTATCACTAACTGTCAGATTGTCTCTCGCTTTGCAAATAAGCTGGATAAAAGCGAATGCAGACTAGAGCAAAGGAAATTGGAAAACAGAAAGGTTAGAGTTTAGAGTTAGGGTTAGTTTAGGTTAGAGTTTGCTAAACAAATTATGGAGGTTTAGAAGTTCGTGCATTGAAATTTTTCTTCATAATTACACTTTATAAATTGGGGTTCATTTTTAGGGATTACGTTTTGTTAAGTTAGTGACTAAACGTATTTGAAGCAAACCACAAAACATTTATTCTTACCCTCATCAAATGGTTTTTAATTTTGATAAAACTGAATTTGACAGTGTTTTAGATCATACACACAAGGCATTAAAAATATCCAATCTTTATTTTATTAGCTTTAATGTATCAGAATTAGCATCCTGTTTTCATCCAATTCTGACCAAATTCTCCCTCCTCAAATGCAGAACAGGAGTGTACACTTAAAAGCTATGCCTTTTTTCCGTTAGGAGGTCTGGAAACCTCTGATATATGGACAGCTAAAGAGCTTCCATTATATGTAGCTAACCTCACTTTAGATTACAATCTTCATAAAATCAGTTTCTTTTCTTATCTTTATTATATATGCATTTGGTTGAAATCACATTAACATTACTGTAGTAAACTCTTGGTGACCCTCGACCAGTATCCTGTATATTTCACTGTAAAGCCTTTCATTCAGTTACAAACTTTGCACAGCTTCAAAACAGTTAATTTCCATTGATCTCCCAAGTAAAAAAATGTAGTCGCTGCCCAATTTATTAAATTCCTGATGTGGTGTAAAGTTAGAGGAGTTCCACCCTGGGCCTCACTCTCCCACTTATGCACACCAGCACTTAGAAAGATGTTTAAATGAACTCTTCCATCCCATCCGGTCACCTGTGGTTTAGGGTGAAAATGTACTTGTCATAGACAGAAGGTGAAAACACACTATGAAGTTAAAGGTGACCTTGTTAAAACTTTTATTGTTGTAAAAGTTTAACAACGTATACACCAGAGACATGCTCAAAAAGTTAAATTCATAAATAAATGAAAAAATGACCTCTGATGATCTCACTGGGATTCTTATTCAGAGTTAAAGCTATTGCTCTTCTTTAACTTTGCACAATGACGGCGATGGCCTTCAGCCTTATCACTGCATCCAGCTGCTTAACAGCTGCAAACCTCGCGTAACTCAAGATGCATTGTTGCACCAAACGGGTTACAGTTGTATTGCTCACAGCTCTTCTGTGATAAACGGCTCGTTCTGTCAATCCTCTGGTGTCACTTCTGAGGACAGCTCAGAGTCTATAGCAAAAGTCTTTGATTTGGTCCCAGCCAAAATGTGCGAATGCTACTGGGGCCAGAGGATGAATTTTTAAAGGGGTTAATATGAAAAGGACAATCAGCTCTGAACAGTAGTCAAACATGCTGGCACCTGTAAAGGTCCAGTGGCCATTTTTAGGTTGAATGTCTGCAGCTCTTTTTAGTCTTTTAGCTAGATTTCGGGAGGTCAGAGAATACAACTGCCCAAGGCTTTAGAATTTGTTGCACGTGGTCAATTCCTCATCCCTCGTTCAATATTTGATGGTTCACTGTTTCTGTTCAACAAACAGCTGATGAAGGCCATGGGACAAAATGTTTGTCAAAAAATCACTTAGCGTCTGATTTTGGTGAAAGAAAAACTGTTTGACAAAATGTTTATTTTATTTTTCTAGTTTTATCCAGACCGTGTTGTGCCTGTACTTTTGTGGTTTCTGTACTTTTTATTTTTTATTTTTAAATTAAACATTAGCCAATAATGCTTTCGTACAAAGAAATTGTCTTAAATTTACACACTGAATTCACCAGTGCTGACTGATTAACATTGTGATTTCAGTAACTAGCTTTAATACCTTGCCTTCTACCTTTAGCCAGAATAGTGCCTTGAGTTTTTTATGCAAAGTCATGTTGAGGTTTCTGCTTTTTCCTTCGGTTACTGTTTTTTTCACTTAACAGTAGCAATATTTTGTTATAATTACTTCGCATATACACATCTCACATATCAGCAATTGAGATACCAGTAAGAATGATCATCTTGCTTTGGACAGAGCTGGAATGAAAGGGGGCGCTGATGTTTATTTTATTTAAATATATTTTTATCCCGGCAGAAACGCTGATGATTTCAAAAGCTGAGCGTTTGTTAGAAACTTTTATGACGAGTTGCGGAGTGCGTGTCGCTAGTAAGCAATGATTACAAACAATTGAAGTCTGGTTACGTGGATGGACTGGTGGAACATTTTCTCTCCAAAAAGGTTACAATGATATTACTGTGAGCTACTCGGCTCATTAAAATAATCTTCGGGGGCAACTGGGGCTTCGACATTGCCAGACACGAAGTTCGAGCGGATAGCTGAGACTCTGCGAGAGTGGATCTGCGTCAGTGGAGTACCCCCTAGTGGCGATGGCTAACCATGACACTGTTCAGCAGGGACAGTCAGTTGCTCTGTGCACCTGCTGGGACCGTGCTCTTAGCAGTGGGACATTTGTCGTGCCTGTCTGTGTGGTCTTTGCTCTCAGCGGTGACAAACGGCGCCTTGGATCTCAGCAGAATAATGAGGAGGAATGGCAGAGGCATCACAAGAAGTGCTGTGACCTGTGGCGCTGGAACGAGAGGACCAGTCATTCTTCTCTGATGTGAATTTTATCCGACGGAGCGACGTGAGCGATGGTATAGCACAGGTCACAACTGGTGCTGCTGCGCCAGTTTAATTGCGCCGTGAATAAATTATCTTGGATTTTGTTTAACTAAATCTTCTTTTTTTTCATTTTGTTTTGACTGTCTGGTGCGTGTGCATTTGTAGACTTTGTATTTTTAATACATTAATACAAAGATGCCTAAAAAATAAACATTTGTTCATCCATCTCGAAAATGCTCCCCCCCCCACTTGTGATTTCAGTAACTAGGCAAGCCTGAATAGTACCTTGAAATTGGCTAATAATATATATCTGGATGAGAGTCTGAGAGTCTGAGAGCATCGGCTTTTTCCTTCTGTTCCGCTTTTTTTATTTTATTTTTTTTTTTTTACCAATCAGTAGCACTCGTTTGCTGTGATTAGTTCACATACGCCAGCAATGAGAACGAATGACTCTCCATGGCATACTCTAATTATCTGGTTAGGACCTGGACTAATCTAGACAGAGCCAGTAAGAATGGCCAGTTACTCTTAATCTCATGTTATTAAAAAAATTCCTGCATGTCTCCTTCTTCTGAGTGAATGTTATTCTCTTTAAAAAGATTTGAACATGCATTTGGTTTTGAAGGAGTAAGCAAGTAAGCAATAAGATCATTCAATACAGGAGAAAAAGTTCCTTTAAACTTGTGAATATGTATTATATTTATTTCAATAAATAACTGCCTATAGTTACTTTTGAAATTATCTTAATACGATACCAAATTCTTTTTTTTCGTTTTTTCTAATGCTTTAAACTGCTGATGCTGATGAGGGCTCATTATATTTATTATATTTTCTGTCCAGTTGCTTCAGACTGGGAAATGTTATCTTTCCTTTGGAAAGTTAAGCACTTCCTCTATATCAACGAACTAATTTCAGTATGCACGATAATCAGTAAATTGAAATGGAGAAAAAAAAAATGGAAATATGTAATCCATATGTAATTCACGTTGTTGAAGGGATGTTGTGCTAAAAAAAATTAAGCAGTTGATTTTAATTGATTTGTTTGATGTTAGGTGCATTACCAATGGTTTCTGTTTATTAGGACAGGTTCACATATTGTTTTGTTTTTAAAAGTATTTATTTACTTTGGTTTTGAGATTTATATTTATCAAGATCTTTTCGCTCAGAAATTTGAGAGGAAGATACACTAGAGGGAGACAAAGACCACATAATACAATGTAACAGCTATCGAGAAGAAGCAGCTTTTCATTTGTCGACTGTTGTCTCTTATAAACTACCGGGTAGACTGACAGCATTGGTATCTCTTGTCACCCTGGACAATGCTTTTTTTTTTTACCCTTATCAAGGTCTATATTTACCTTCTACTGAATTTCCCACTGGATAAAAAAAAAACAGGATGATACATTTTAAAGCAAACATGTAAATTAACATAAATTAATCAATTGACCTCTGAATTCAATTAAAATGATTATATGCATTAGCCTGCAAGTTGCTACACATTGAGCTCAAATGGTACTGTATTCTTAAATGTGCTTGGGCAGAGGTAATCTCATACAATCAGGTCAGAATCGCCTCTTCAAGAACTTAAGGAATCTTTTTCCAAAGAAGAAAGGTATGACAGCACTAACAAACTAATCTCTCTTCAGATCAATTAATATCCTCTGTCCCCAAGCAATTTCAGCACATTATCTCCCCTATACATGCTACATGCTACATGCAATTGAGAACAAAAAAAAGAAAGTTTTATTGTTATAACATTTTTACACTGAAATCTATAATTTAGCAAAATTTGTGAAATTATGCATACATGACAAAGAGTCCACACCACCCCCAACAGGCAATGTGGTTAGAAGGGTGTTGACACAATGTGATTCGCTGTTATTTGTCTTTCGAATGTTCACTTTAAACTGTTGCTTACACAAGCAACCATGCTTCAATAGTCCAATTATTTTTATATAGTAAAAATAATTATGGGGGGGGGGGGGGACACAAATGCCTTAGGACATAAGTAATAATGCACTCTGAGGAAGAAAAAAATATATGATTATATTTTAGATTAGAGGGCTTTAACATAGATATATATATTTTCATGCGCTTTATATTTTATTGGCGCAATGAGAATAATTTAAATGAATTACACCCTGATATAAATGAGGACTATTACGGCAACATGTCTTGTAGAACTTTTAAGGCTATGGTGTGGGGAAAAATTAACAATGTGCACATGGTCACTGCATGGAGGGTGATGGGTCATAATGATCACAATTGATTGTTTTGATCATTGTCATGTAATAAAACACCTATAAATTAATTTACAAGTCAATTTGTTATTATTATTATCATTATTAACAATAATAATCTAAAACAGCAGTAGCTCTGAACCTCAAAGTGAAAATAAAAATCACTGAGGATAATTTAGGTATGGTGATATAGTAGATTGCTCATTCAACTATCTTGTATAGTACACTGACTGGTTAAGAAAATGCAGATAATGCATAACAATGAAACTATTAAATATTGAGGATGATCATTGTAAAGCAGTTTAATTGTAGCTGCTCAGTAGCCTGCAAACCTGCTAGCTTTTGAAATATGTTTTAACAAATGTCAGTAACTGATAGAACCTCAGCTCTATTGGAGACGAGGAACGTCTCTGTCTATGGCATTTTATATTTGCAAAGTTTCAATTTACTGTCAAATTAACCATTATCCTATATTACATTTGTTTTTACTCACAGACTGTTACTTAAGTATTTTTTATGGAAATTAAATTTGTAGCCTAATGGCAGTATGTCCTATTTTTTAATCTTAAGAAGAACCTGTTGTTACTGTTGAACTCATTGAAATTGAGATTGCTCATTGTTATTCTGCACATAAATGGTGGTTGGCTTCTGCATCAGAAACAAACCATAATATTATATCTTTATCATTGGTACTGCTTAGTCAGGTATATATTTTGCTGGATTAAATTTGTTTTTAAACCTTGAAAAAGCATTTGCAAAACAACAATCAAAATGCACATATTTACTGCCTATAAACTGACCACTCCACGATGTGACCCCCGCAACTTTACGTCATGAAAAATGCCCCAGGCACACACACACACACCCACATACAGAGCAAACATTGTAGTGGTATCAATAAAATACTCCCAAACATAACTTCTAGGTACATCATACTTTGTATCTCATTGCATAGTAATACATTACACAAACAAGATAATATCTAATCCTGAGCAGATAATAAATAATGTAGATAACTGAATATGAGATATTAACCCTTTAAGAAAACCGTACTTAATTGTTGTAATGAGATTAGAAGGCATGCGTACATAAGAAGAAAGGCAGCAGATTAACTCCCATTAGAATTCTCCCAGTTTGCTCATCTGCGTTTCTTTAAAATGTTATCTTATGTAAGACAAAAGGCTAGATTAACCCTAAATTCCCTCAGTTATCAAAACACGTCCACCCAGTGCAGATATTAAGATTGGACAAGCCAGGCAAACATGTGTGTTAGCATCAGGTTTGTTGTCCAGGATGTGTAGGTAGGCACAACGCATTTTTGCTTTTGTTTATTCACTCCGCACAGTCTCGACTTGTACGTTTAATTGTTACCTGGCAGAGTGAAGTATGACATTAAGGTTTGCTTGAGTTTTTTGCATAGAAACTTTAAAAATAACAAGGGCAGTTACGCTTGGCTTCGTTCCTGGTTACCGGGGGCAGTATGTCATTTTCAATAGCTCTGCTGTGCATTTCATTTTGTTTGTTTGGTCTGCTGAGCTCAGTCCAGGCCGGTGAGGTTAAATATCAGTACCTGCAAAACAAAAGGGACTAAGGGACATGCATTCATGTGTCTTTTCTCCTTCAATTTGATTTAGTTTTATGTTTTATGCTTTATAAAACTAGTTGAACTTTACTTGCATCCTTGCATTAGTTTGTAAGAGAGCACATTTTGATAAGGACATTACTTTCAAAACATACATTCACACAGAAAAAATATTTACTACTTTATATATAAAAGGACTGATGCAACCAATGGCATTAAACAACTATTTAAACAAGAAACCAATCAAGAAACCTGTTCATCAAAACACATTTTAAAGTGCCTTTTATGTCCAAACAATACACATGAATTAACATGGACTTTAAAATTCACATAAGAGAAGGATTTGTTTACCAGGCCCCAATGTGATATATCCCCAACATCATCCATTTAAATTTTTGCACCACTGTAAAGCATACGTACATTTAGAGTTTATTTAACTATTAGCCTAAAAAAGGTATTATTTTATAGGGTATTTCTTCGGGAAACACACAAACCAGTGAACAGTGTATAACTGCAAAAAAAGATTTCTAGCATGGCCACTAGGACCAAGGCTTGAAGAAATCTGTTTGCAATAGTCTAAATGCAATAGTAGAAACTGCATCCAACTTGGTACTGCCTTCACAAGTAAGAAAATGAGTGGCAGATTTTACGTACGCTGCAATGACCTAAACAGCAGGTACGATTTATCCCACCGAGGCTAGGCTTATCATAATCTGATGTAAACCAGATTTAATCAGACCCCCAAGCACTTTATACTGAGTACTTGACATTTGCATGTAAATGAGAACATTAGCTGAGCTTTCGCGTTCATGGAGCTTGGAAACTGCATATCTTTTGAATGTTACCTTTCTACCAGAGTATACACTATAATCAGGATATCGTGTGCCTGTAAACATCCAAAGATGAACCCCAGTTGGTACGGCAAATGGGCTTTAAGATCTGCCAATCCTATTGCTATGATCATTTCACCCACAAGTGGTGTGAAAAGATATTGGAATAATCTTTAATCCACTTGCTCCAACACTGGTCGTCACCTTGCGTCCTTTCGGCGGATTTAAACAAACCTTGGATTTTTTTATTTATGGTTGACTAATGACTAACCCGGCTACATGAACGGAATGCCTAGATAGGTAGTTTTGTAAATGCGTAATATTTGCAAGATACCAAGGAAAATAGCATCCAGATCATTACAAACATCTGACCATTTTTTCCATGTTTACCTTCATCATTGCTAATAATAAAACTACGTTAAAAAGGTATATTACATTTTTGTCATGTTTTAATTAATTTGCAGTATGTCCTCACTCAAAAAAAAACAGGAAAATAATGTACTAAAACTGAATAAATCACCCCTACTGCTGGGAAATGTGTCCTGATTAGTCAGAACGAGCCATGTCTGGTCTCGGCTGCATTATTGTGTGCATTAGATTTATTTTAATCAATGATTGATCAAATCTAGACCCGCTAATGCATCCAACACAGGTCTATTTATAGATGCATTATTTCTCATTAGATCAGCATCTAGCAGTGGTTCGGCAGCTTGAAATGTAACGTAAATGTTTAATGGGTTATTAATCAATGCCGCGCAATAAGTCGTGTGTGTTTATCCCATTAAATGTCTTAAGCGGGACCCCAGACCAGTGTTCCCTGCAAATGACCACAAATGGAGAGGCTTTATGAGGCTTCAGCCAGGCATTCAGAGGCAGAGCGTAATGCCAGCTAATAATGCACAAATAATGAGTTTTTAATGCACCAATAATCCAGGGAGTTTCCTGCGCTTGGCTGATGCTGTGCTTCCACCAAGCTTCAAGGACATGCCTTATGAGACTATTCATTTGTTCATATGTCAATCTCTTTAGTGTTTCCATCTAACCATCCATATTCCAAAACTTTGTGTTTCTAAACTGCTGTGCCCCACTTGCTGAGTTGGAGCAAGGGTACAGGTAGGCATCAGGATTTTCCAGAAAAAATGACTGCCTTTGCTTGTTGTAGAGCACTTGTTGAATCTTTTGAAAACATTTTTTTGGTCCCAGTTGAACTTAGTTCACCACTAGTTCGCATACATTGAAATATTATTGATAACAGCTAATGGTAAATCGTCAGCTCTATAAAAGTCACCTTAGTATTCACCTATAGACATTTTTCCAGCTTCACCAAATCAAAAACAGCCCAATGTATAGCGCATGCATTGTGGGGAGCAGGGGGTAGCCATGTGGGGCAGCAATGAAGAAACTTACGATTTTTTTTGGCTTGCTTGTCGGCCTTGTGTATCTTCCTGTAACAGTAGACCATCTCCACCAGGAGCCACAGAGTGAAGAAGGTCAGCACAGCGTACATCATGTACTCCGAGTACAGGGCCGTGATATCTGTACTGGCTGCACGAAAGCCAAAGTAAAGCCATTCAAGTCCACATGGTCAGGACACAAACGTGGCTGCATTGTAGTTGCCGGTTTTTTTTCCACCAATAAAAAGGGAATTATTCAGTAAAATATGAGAATCCAGGGGGGGCTATTTAGGGAACAACCAAAGCTGTTTCCATTAAACCTGGATTCTTGATACGATAGCCATTCTAATTTTTTTTTACATTATGGCTTCCTCATGGATTTGCTGACCAAATAATTAACATTATCCTTATGAGTCACAGAAGTTTTGGTATTTAATTATTATACACTTAACACTTGATGAGTCTTATGTCTACACAATGAGTCTAATGTCTTATATATTTAAGAAATTGATCCATATTAAACAAAAAAAATCGGTATTGGTAAAGTATGGAAGAAAAAGTAAATAAAATACATCTCTGTCATAAGGGTAGTTACAAGCATTAGCCCCAGGAAACAAGGGCAGTCCATTAAGCAGTAAGCTTCAATAACTTTTCAAATACAGAGCACTCTGTAATGCATCAGACGTTAGCATTAAACTGTAAGACAACTACGTATCAGATCTTTCTGTTCAATAGAAGATCTTGATTTCTAGATGTTACTAGTGGCAGAAGTTTTCTGAACTACAAGCCCCTTCATTTTAATTCACATTTATGGTTAGTTTTGTTTTACTTACGTTTGTCTTTCACCACCAATTCGATAAAAGTTTCATAAGAAAAGGAGGGCGTGTAGGAGTTAAAGTCGAAGTGGCGGAACACCTTGCACAAGTATTTTCCAGAGTCGTTCAGCATGACATTGACGATGCTGATGGACACTTCCTGCAAGTCCCTGCTGCCGTTCCACATCAGACGGCCCCTCCATCGCTCGTCCAGCTCGTGAGGGGTTCCGTTGAACCGAAAGATCTGAGGTGGGATGTGGGGGCAAGCCACACACACATACTAAGTGTTTGGGTGGGACAGAATTGGCCAGGCATCCATCCATCCATCATCAATCCATTCATTCACACCCCCACAGCTCATACAATAATATGAGTTGTACAAAGACCCTTCAAACTTTGACATTTGTCCAAACTTTTAAAACCTTTTTAAAAAGGGTGATTAAGGCGATTCTGTTGCTACTTTATGGCTAATATGAGACACATGAGGCAAGCTTTAAAAAAATGCCACAGAAAATGTCCGACACCCGAGGGGAGTACCCACTGGTAGGCTGCTGTTGTTGAGGACGTAGTACCAGGTCACCTGCGTCTCCGCCTTCACATCCTCCCTCTGCATGCAGGAGATGCAAGTGAGCTTCATGGATCTGCCCAGGACTGCCTCCGTGTCGGACGGCAGGTCCACGCACACTTGCCAGCTCACCTGCACTGGAGACAGCCGCATATCAACATGGCCAGGCTGACTTTGACACGCATTGGTCCACAGTTGTGCTGCTGTTTTTCCAGATGCATATTTGGAATTTCCTTTCAAAATCCAGCCAACCCTGCTTCTGACACATGGTAATATAAAAATGGATCGATGCATTGACAAAACATTTTTATCAGGTATTTAATTTAAAAAATGTTAAAAACAAAAATAACAGAGAGCAATAGAGTAGATTAGAGCCCATGTTAATATTTCGCTGTTCCCAGATGGACCCACTAACATCTATACAGTTGAGTAGTGTTACACGGTAAACCGGTACTGGTACCGTACCGAGGTACAGATTTTTTAGCAGCGGTACTATACTGGCATTTAGAAAAGAACGGTACTTTTATGCGCCGAAAGAGCTGTAGAACAGAAGCGATAAAAGCTGGTCTGTGTTTTTAAGACAAGCGGGCCTGCGTATGGCGTCACGCCCGTGCTTCGCTACATGCCGCCTCTGATCCAAAGTGCATCCAAATAGGCGTCGATTAGCAATGGCCACAGTAGGAGAACTCGCTGCTGCAAGTCAACCGAAACTTGTTGACACAGTCGGAGCCCAGACTGAAATGTGGCAGTACTTTGCTTAAAAAGCCAATGAAGAATTCGACCCCAAGAACATGACAGTACCGATATGCAAGCGGTGCTTCAAAGCATGTTTAGCAAAGTGAGACAACATACGCAACCTCGCTAAACAGTTAACTGACCAGGTGTGTGTTTTGTGATACAAATCCCGTTGTAAATAGTAATCCAGGAATTAAGTAATTCATTTTATCCGACTGAAATAAATCGAATTATTTACATTTAAAGTAAGAGAAAAGTTATTCAACCAAGTCCTAAATGCAAACCAATGAAGTGGTCATGTAAAGAAATGTGAGACATAACACACAAATGTCGACATAATATTCTGTTATTGAGTACAAACCACACCTTATAGCGTAGTTATATATAGTGAATTTAGTTTATTGATCACAACTGTAATTGGAGAGGTTGTGTTTAAATGGAAAAGGTTACAAATATGAATATTCAGAAAAATGTTAACTGATCACTATAAGTTCATATTTGTGATATTTTTTGCAAATTATATTTTATTTTCAGTAATTTTTCATATTTTTATTTAAGTATTCTGTTTATTTAAAACTAATTTTATTTATGCGTACATTTCTATATACTTTGAAAAAAGTTCCAATTGAAAATAAAAGACTAAAACATTGTCAAATTATCCCTTTTTTAATTAAATCATTAGTATCATTTCAGTGATACTGTACTTGGTATCAGTATCGAAGTCCAAATTTTGGTATCGTGACAACACTACGGTTGAGTTAGTAATATAGTCAATGCATGTTGCAGCGATTCTAAAAAATATCTTTATCGTAAATGTTGTGATTTGAGAAAAACAAATGTTTATAGTAATCAAGTGAGAGCCGCGAGTAATAAGCAACAGACTCTATACGTACCCATTAAAATCAACAAAGGAAGAGAGTGAAATGCATTCTTCATTCCTGGCGCCATAATCAAATTTCAAGAAAGTGGACCACCTCTGATGTTCCTTGCGACTAAAGCAGATGTAAGAAGAAAAGCGATTTTGCAATATAATAATAATAAAAAAACGAGCTTTTAAAAACAGCAGCAGCTCTAAATACAAGGTGCAATGCTCATTTAGAAGCATTTACTGGACCGTGCCTCAAGTGACGGTTACCGAGATCAGGATGTCTTCGTTGGTTGTAAAAATCCTCATATATTTAAAAAACTTATTTACCTATCATTATCGCAGCTTTCATGAGTTGCTCAACACATGTAAAAACTTGAGAAGAATAGCGGGAAATAAACAGCTTTAAAGTAGTTAAACCCAATACCGTAAACTTCCTTTATCGCCATTCACAAAAACTACAAAATTGTTTAACGATTATTTAATGGTTTGTTTTTACAAAAAATCAGTAGTTCCGTAATCTTGCTTCTACATACTTCCAAGTACGTCACGTTACCTTGGCGAAAGAAACCAGGTGTACATCCAAGTGCACGACCCCTTTTATCACCAACAGTAAAAATCCAGTGATTACATACTTACTGGAATTATCTACGAAATCAGGCAGTTATAATAAGTCGCCTTCCTTACTTAGTTTTTTCGCAGAATAAAAGATGGAAACATAAAAGTTTCATCTATATCAAAGTATACGACAGGTTCAAAAACAGAACGGTCGTATTTAAATCACTATAATATAACTGTCTCTAGCTTCCGAGCACTTGCTTTATGAAACCACTTAACGTTCACCGGACGTGTTGCGCATGCGTTTATCTGGTTCCCTCATACTTTTGTTCTCGTAAAGCACACTGAATTCAGGTACAGTATTAGCTCAAAAACATTCGATTGTTGAAAAATTCTTAGGTATGATAACGTCAATAAGTATTCATATTTTTTTACACTAACCAAATCAAAATTGATTTTGAATACTTTATCTCTAATGCGAATAAATGTGTATTTAGAACTGTGTGTATGCATTTTTTTTACTTAAGGAAAAAACTAGGACATCAGAGGATTTCACATAAATTAAACGTAAGTAAACATAAGCGCATGGATACGCTGAAATGGGTAGAGATGAGGAATTGTATGAATGCACCATGGAACTACGAGTCCAAGTTGTTACTGGTTACCAGCCATTCTCTGCGGTGTCTCTTGTTTTTATACTAAATTAGTCTCTTGGGACTTTCACCCAGAGAGGATTCACAGTGACATTTTGTGTCTCCTTTTTTCTTCTGAGAAGTCAAAAAACAAAACGTTATCCCCGCAAACGGACGTGTGCGCTGCCTTAGATGGCAATGAACAATAAATAAAGTGACATAAAGACATAAAGTGTTTTTTTCCAGAATTGAAGATCGGTTCTCTGTTTTTTAACAAGTTGCACCAAAATGCAAGTCAGTAAAGGGTGATACGTTCCATGTGGCGTATTAAGGTTCTCCCTTGTATTTACCGATTTGTTATACGGACGCAGATTATTGTCACTGCCATGTTTGCTGACATCAGAAATCAGACAAAAGACCTTTGTCGTGCATTGCATCATGCATTTTTGTTCCACCCCCACGGTGGAGGCAGTAACCAACGAGTCAGAGCTTCGTTCGCTGTCCGTTCAGCACCCACAGCTGCATGACCATGAAGAGTGAACTACGAAAAGTAACTGAATGTTACAGCCTGCAAAATTAGCGCGCCTTTGGCCCGTCTTTAAGTAATCTTCTACCTGTAACGGATGTTCATTACTGCTGCGTCAATCCATTTAAACAGGTACCGGAAATACACATGAAACTGAAAATAGAGTTATACTGGCAAAACAGCACATTTAGGCTAAGTGAGTTATCTTAGTTCTATTTGAAATTTAAATGATTTAGACTTGTTATAAACACGCTCTGCCAGAAAACGAAGGAAATTCTTCCTTTGCCTTTGCTACTTTGACACTGTTCCAGGTCAGGTGCACCACATACTCCAGGGACTGAAACAGGTTTGCTAACTAAGGTACGAGGTCACGCAGTTTTTTTGTTTGTTTGTTTGTTTGTTTGTTTGTTTTTTAATGGGGGAGATGGGAGATTCGCAATCTTACCCTTAAGTAATGAAACTTCTGTAACCCCTAAAAATATTTTTAGACTCTGACAATCCTCCTGACCGATTGTGCTAAATACAACAATTTAATGGATTTGAGAGTTCTTTGGAAGTATTCAGTCACGTCGTGCTATTGTTCCTAGATGAGGCTGGAGGTTCATGCAGCCAGCACTGCTTCCGTTTAATTCCCCTCTTTGTAAACACAAGAGGTGGTTTGATTGTTTTCAATGTTCCATATCATACGCAGCCAAAGTACTTTGGTTGGCTGAAATCTCGAAACAAGCAGATGATGGCCGATTAAGCCCTCTTGACCGTTGTTTCCTTTCTGGACTATCATTGCACTCTGTGGTCGCACCATTTTCTCTGTTCTATTTTTATGTTTATTTTTTTTTAAAGTTCATAAATAATAAGCAGATGCAATTAGACGGCATCACTTATGGGTAATGCGTTTTAGTCAAAGAGAGATTTTAAGCGGGAAAGAATGTGTCAGTGCCGGTTGTGAATGATGCTCACATACTGACTCTGATCAGGTCATAATGTGGGTGCATACTCAATCGATTTTTAACTCGGAACTGGAAGATAATTATTTAATAATTGAAAAACAAAGAAAAAAATATATTGATATTGATATGATGTTTTGAAAATCCAAACGCCTTAATATTGGTAATATTCTCTGGCCTTTCCCATTAGACCCGGGAGTTGAATGTTACTCAGCAAAATACAGGCGTATCCAATGTCTAATGAATTGTCTTCAAGGCCAAAGAGAGAGATTGAAGGAACGCATACCCCGGCAAAATCGAGTTGCTCTTCATTCTGGCTTTTCCACAAGGTGAATAAAAAAGGGCTTTAAACCAAACAATACAGATTAAAAAGCATTGTATTTCTCTTCATCCAGTCTGTGCATAAGTGAGGAAAAGTGAAAACGCACAAGATATTTTAACATTTTGAAAATATACATCCTCAGTTTCTTGAAACGTGCAGTTTATACAAAAACATTCCTCATGCATTGCTATAATTGGATGTTATTAAATATTTCTGCAATATTCTCATCATCATCATCATCTATGGTTGGAGTTTCCGGGGGAAATCACCATTAGCGTCTCATTAACACCTGAAAACACCAGGTGAGATCTATTCCAGTGTTAATTAAGAAGAGAAGTGGAAACACACCCTGCAAACCCATAAGGACTAGATTTGTGAGTTTTGTACCCCTGATCTGTGGAACACTAAACTTCTATTAAGAAGTAACAAATAATTAGAAAAAACACACACCCAAAACCAGACCGTACTCTGAAACGCTGCTTCCTTTTTGGATTGCCTGGTTGAGGGTTGGCCACCCCTGCCCTATATCAGCCACCTTTCCATATCTATAAACTGTTCATCACTAAATCATGCCTTTCCCTTGGCTTTGTTCATCAGATCAACACTTGAAACAACCAACAGTGTCAGCGAATCAATAGGCTTGACGTGACTGACGAGTGCATGTGTTTTCCGTCTGCAGGCCATTCTCCAAGGAAGCCAGGCTAGTTTCTCTAGGCTAAAGTTGATTGATGTAAGAAACATATAATTTCCTTGTGGGAGAACTGGCATTACTAAGAATGTTGAAGGGTTATAAGTACCTAGGCACTGGAGGAAAAGCACTGTTGCTAATCTGAGCCATGCATATCTGCATGCTGTCAACACGGTGAGCATATGGATTACTTGTATGTAGTATCTGGGCCACATAGATGAAAGGCTTTGACCTGGCTTTAGTTAATCCAGGTAAATCAAGGGGAGTTAAAAAAAAAAAAAAAAGTTTACTAGTAGTGACTCACACAACCCTAGGGTTAGGGTTTGGGTTAGGGCTAGGGTTTGCATTTCGGTTTGGGTTAGGGTTCAGGTTAGGGATAGGGTTGGGTAAATGAAACTGTTTCCCCAAGTTTATCCTAAAATTTGGAGCCTCCTGGGGGAAATGAGAAGGCACAGGCCATTCTACTGGCAAGTTCAACACAGGATGTGTTTTGGTTCTGTCGGTTCATCATAAAAAGGTGTCGGATTAGGGTTAAAGTTAAGGTTAAGTTAAGGGTTAGGGTTATGGTTATGGTTAGGGCTACAGTTGGAGTTAAGGTTAGGGTTTGGTGTCAGGGCTGCATGCAGGATTCAAAAGCAGATTGCGGAGACAAGCGGTAGGTAGCAAAATAGTTTACCAAACAGATCCGAACTGGCAGAGGTACAAAAGGGCAGGCAATCGCAAGTCCAAATACTAAGCAGGGTATCGTCAGGAGCTAAACAGGCAAGGATAAAGAATCCGGGAACGAACTGGCAAAAAGGCAAAGAATGAACTAACAAAGCATACAGGCCAGTCAGGTAATTATACAAACAAATTAAACAGTAATGCAGGACAGGTGTGATGCTGGAGTTGCGGGCGAAGAGGAAAACCTGGACCGGAACATATCTGAAAAACAACCACAAGACCCATGAACGGAAACAAAGAAAACAGGGAAAGAATCCCTGACAGTTTTGTGCTAGGGCTTGGGCTTCATCTAGTATTAGGGTTAGGATCAGGGTTTGGATTTAAGTTTTGGGTTAGGGTTTGTGTTTGGGCTTGGGTTAGAAGGCTCATACAAATACTTTTCTTTGTTATTGTTCTTTAGTTTTATTAAAATTTTTCCAGCGTTTGCTTTGACCTGGTTTTGTTCCAGAATGTTCATGCTTTTAGCAGTTAGCAGGTTAACTCGACATGGCTAATGGATGTACACAATCTGATTAATTGAAAAACTTTTAGCCTTGAGAGATGTTCACTTGTTATATCCAGAAGCTAGCCTAATGACCATGCATGATCTCTTCAGGTCTATAAGTAGGGTCTCTCTGGGACCCAGGGCTCAGCAGCTCCTCACCACTAGCTAGATCCAAACAGGCTGAGGTCATGAATGTGTTACAGTACACTGGTTCCAAACAAAAAACATTTCACCAGTTCTGCTCCTGGGGTGGGGCTTTGTGCCATCTCAAATGTCATGGAAAAAACCTTCTAGCAATTTATTAATTCACACAGGCATAAAACGACTAATGTACTAATCAGTTCTTTTCCTAGGTGGGATCCTTTCCCTGTCCTTTAAAGTAAAAACTTTATGAATGTATTTATGTGTCAATGCAAAACATTTAGCATTTTACAAGGACAGTAATACGTACTTCAGTGGTTAGTATTAACGTCATTTTTCTTTGCTTCTATTTTGGGTTCTAGCTAAAGTCTGACCAATGATTGTTTTCAGTCATGGGCCCTTCCTAAAGGACAAGGTGAGCAGACATCCAACAAATTACTCTCCTTCATCAATGTCACCAGGGGCAAGTAAAGATTCTGGCACCTTTGTGGCGTGTGGCAATATTGCTCAAACCTTAGCTAACAATTTCTTCAAACTCAATTACAGATTCCATCCGTCAAAGTCCATGTGTAGCCAGCGGGGAATACATGATTGGGGTGGAATTTAATCTTCTTTAGAAATACAGTTTAAATGTTGTGTTGACCTGAATCTATTGGATTGGCTTGCCAGTTCACATGTGATTATACTGTAGCCCTTACTTACTCAATGATACCTGTGAAATTACAGCAAAAAAATGAGTGTTTTCCTACCGTTGTGCTTGATTTGGAGCATGTTCTGTGTTGGGAACCATGAAAACAATGTAAAATGCAGACCTCAGAAACAAAGGAATGCAATGATTTTGTCATGAAGGAATCTGGAATTTTAGATCCTCCACACCAAGAGCAGTAATAATATGATTCACTTCCAGTGGTAGAGTACACATTCTGTTCTTAATAACTGACTCTTACTCTGGTTTTACTCTGGTGAATTTTTTTATTTGACTATGGAATGTAGTAAGAAACCATTATTCTGCCACCCAGTGGATACTTGTGAAACTTTTGAACCTCTATTCTTTGTTTTCATTTGTAAGGATATTTTGTGATATTCTTACAGGCTTTAGGGTATGTCTTGACAGGTGTACACAGAACACAGTGGTCACAAGCTATGCTTGAAGTTCACATTAAAACCTGAGATTAATGCCCTCCCTCTTTCCCTCTTCTTTGTGGTGAAATAGATCAATAGCTTGGAAATAGACTGCACGAGGCCATGCCATTAATCCTAGAAAGATTTTTTTAAACCTCACCAGCACAACATGTTGTCTAGGGAACTGTTGTCTAGGGAACTGTTACACGTGGGAACCCAAAAACTGCATTCTGGTTGAGTGAAAATGCAATGGTGTGATCCAAGCCAAGCTAGTAAAGGCAGCGTAGATGATAGCACCTACAGTGATCTGGGTTCGTATCAACAAGGTGCTTTCAGAAGCACCAAAAAAGCCAAAACAATGCACACTCAATTTTGAAAAATGTCTTCACGAAACAAGGAGATTACATTTACAAAAACCTGACAAGCTGTGCAGTCATTTAAATGGTGTTCTGCAACTTTGGAATCCTCCAATTTTGGCAGATTTGGATTCTGAGCATTAACACTGTTTCCATAGATGTGTCAATTGTCCTGTCAGGGCAAGCTTATGGAAAACAAAAGTGATTGTAACTGTTCATTCTCAACTCCACCCCAATTTCATTTCTATTTCCATAGTGCTGGTGGAAGATTTTTAGTGTGATTTGTTTTCTTTAAAAAAAAAACTATTGTAAATGTAAAATGTTGACTTGAATTGCACTTTTTTTTGTTTTGTTTTGCCAACCAGAGAAATTTACTTTTAAAATTACAAAGAATACAGATGAGAATGGGAACGGCTTTCATATTAAAGTTCCTGCTATTTGCCGTTGTGGTGAGAGGTGAGTGTTTTCACTGGAAACAAGATGGCAGTACCTAGATGTTTATTACTTAAGTCTGAATAAATATGTACTGAATAAATATGTAAGAATGTGTCAATTAAATAGTTTTGCGGTTTGTATTACTTTTTTGCAATTAGCATTGTTACAGATTTGTGAATTACATGCCAAAGTATTCAATTTATTTTCCAATGCATGATATATTACAACAGATATTAACACCGAATCCTTATGAGCTAAAACATGACTATAAACAATATTAGCCTCTATTTCATTTATTAAAGACACTGTTTTTTTTATTGTTTTTTTTTTTATTTACTTGTATTTGTTAAGAGAAAACTATACCTAATAGAAAACAAGAAATGGTACTTCCTCCCACTGCATATTAGAATAGAAAGTAATTCCCAAATTCTGATTTTCCTGAATTAATTCATTTGGTCCCAGCCGAGGTTAGATAGTCTAAACATAACTATTTTTCAGTATTTTTACAATTCTAAGTCATAGACACATCACATAAACCAGTGAGACGCGGCTTACGAGGCAAACGAAAAAGGCAATAAATTCTCCCCTCATGCCACAGGCACAATACTGAAGTTACTGGCAACTCCTGGGAGACGAGTTGAAATCCCGTGTAAATACGAGTACGAGCAACAAGGGCCGATCAAAGAGCTGTCGCTCCAGTGGAAAGGTCCTAGGCACCAGCTACTTTGCCACTTCATCAAGCACAAAGCCTTCCGTAACTGCTCGCGCGGCTACTCGCTGGATTACGTGCCGGGCAAGATAATGCTGGTCATCGAAGCGGTGTACACTGCAGATGTAGGAATCCACGTTTGCTCAGTGAGCAAGCCGCACGAATTCTCCGACTTCTTCACTGAAATTAGCCTCGTGCAAAGTGAGTTATTTTGAGTCTGCGTTTTCACATTCCTAAACTTCCAGGTTTTTGCCACCAACATTAATGATTGGCAAATATTATATTTTGCAATGAATGCTAATAAAGCCTGTCGTTCTCTGCAGAATCAGTCACTCCAGAAACTCCACAAACAAATCGATTTCCGACAGGTAGGCTATTCGACAGGGCAGATGAAGTATAATACCAGCCAGGACCAATACACATTAAAGTCTAACTGCGAACCATATTGTGGGTAAAATAAATATAATATTAATTTGAGTATCTTGTAAATAACATTGTCAATAAACCGACTAATCCCACTTTGTTTCTCTATTCTGCCTCAAGGTAATCGGCAGGCTCATCTTTCTGTGATAATCTGCCTTCTGTTCGTGAGCTTCTGGGGATGATACGACGCCCGATGACTATATTATACAGGCCTAAATGTAAAAAAAGAGAGAAAAAAAGAAAAGTAATTATACACATGTATAGACAAATTTAAAGTTACTGCACAGAAATCAAGATTTCCTATCTGCTATCAACATAAATTGATTTCTCCTGGAGCTATCCTGCCTATTTGGGCTGACGGCAAGTTAATGAAAGATGAATACATCTGACACCTCTTACACATCTGAAAGACTAGGACCACATAGCTGTTATATCCTTAAGCAAGGTACTTAACCTGAATTGGTTCGGTAAATATCCACCTGTATAATCTGATAAATGTAAAATTTATAAGGTGTGACAGTCGCTTTGAATAAAAGCGCCTGATAATAGACTAATACGAACTGAAATACATTGTAGCAATTTGTGCAGAACTTGAAGGGCTGCACGGATCAAAGTATTAATAATTTTGATACCATTTTAAGTTTCTGGTATCAATATTTTCGAGATAAAATCGATTACTTTGTTCTGTAAAACAACTCTTTTACAGGGAGGGATGACATTTGTGCTTATCTGCTCATCGCAAGGCTCAAACACACACACACACACACACACACACACACATATATATTCTTTTTATTGACTGTTAAGTGGAGCGTAATTGGCTGAAATTAGGAAATGATGATCACGTGTTATTATTTGGTCGATCAATACTTTCCAGTGACGGTTAGAATGGTTAAGAAATATATAGCTACGAACATGGTCTCGAGCTGTTTTGACCAAGACGAGAAAAATAAATAAAGCTGTTGAAATTTAATGTCTTTAAGCATCTTAAACTGGAGCATCCCTCTGAATGTGATGTTGACGCCAGAGATAGTAATGTCTTTGAGATCCTTACAATAATCATCCAGAGACCTGCCAGACATCCAAATAGTCGTACACAATTTCAAGTCATTATTTTAATTTAGATACAGAAATACTTGTTTTTGTATTCAGTCCCACGTCCAAATAAGAAAGAATCACGTAACCGGAATCATTTTTCATATAAAGTTATTTAATCCCCTCTTTTACGTATGAATTGACATTTTTCTAATTACTTTACGTTAGTTTTCTACATTGCGAAAGCAACGCACCGCAGGTAAAAGTATACTGTGCGTGATAATGTTAACAGTTAAGCTTCGTGTACACTATTATTAACTTTGATGATAGTGTCCGTAGAAAATCGCAAATGTTTAAATACCAAATAATTGTGTTCCTTCCTCAAACGTGAATCATGTATAATTAGTGTTTAGCAAGAACTTATTTGTTAAAGTGTATTTCAAATAGATGAATGAACCTTTAAATCTAAATATTAGATGGAAAATCCATGATTGACCACACTCTTGTAAGGCATATATCTGACAAAGCAATCCGCATCGTAATTATTGACCAGTATTACTAGGTATAGTAAAAGTTAAAATTGACTATTATTATTATTAATTATTATTATTATTATTATTATTTTTATGATGATGATGATGATGATGATGATGATGATGATGATGATGATGATGATGATGATGATGATGATGATGATTATCACCGGCGTAGTTGTTGGAATCTAACGCCCATCCCTAGAGACAAATGTACTGGAAATACGGAAAAACGATTTATTGTTTTGGAAAATTATAAAGTTTTTTTGTGCCCATTATGCCTAAAAATCAGAATTAAGATGCTCCTATATCCAAGTTGTTGTTTATATTGAAGAAACAAATGATGGATTGTATCGCTGCTATTTTCTTTGTTTTCTCTATATTTATATTTCATGTGGATGATTTTATGCAATAAACGCTATTGGTAGAACATACGTTATTTGTGTTATATTTGCAGCAGGATAATACTTTCTGTTAGGTTCTCATTGAATAGCGGTACCTGCAGAGGGTTGCTTATTAGTAGGTACAAACCCAAGACCGGCACTATCCGCTTCCCGATCATTATTAATGAACGTTCTTTGTATACACAGTGGGCCTACACCCTTCTGTTCTCAACAGACTGCATGAAATTCCCTCTATTCGACACTTGACATTTCAATAGCACCAGACCCCACTAGAGGGCCCTGTTACCTAACTTTTAACGTGTATGTTACAAGTAATTTAAAAAAGTTACAGATACAGATGTAATACAAATAATGCACACATTTACTGAATTATTTTTTTAAAGTTTATTTTTGTCTTCATAACCCTGAGGGAAACTGCAATTAATGGCTAAAAATAATAAATAATAAATAATTCCCCTCCAGAGTGCTGGCTGGACAGGAAAACTGCCAATAATAAAGTCCTTCCCTCTTGGGAGCCACCAGGAAACAACACAAGCCAATGATAAGTCTTCATCCATCAGGATGTCATGACACAACGGCAGCCAATGGCGAGTCCCTTCCCTTGAGTCAGCACTGGTATGGGACTCATTTGGGCAGAGAGGGAAATGCGCATTAACAAACCACATTTTAAAAGCATCCATTGTTAACAGAAATTTAATGAAATCCACCCTGTCACCGTGATCAATAGAAGCCATCAATCAATTTGACACTCCGCTTAAGTAGATGCCTGTAAAAACACATCTGCAAATAAAGTTTTTGAGATATAAAGGGAGCAAGAAAGAGCTCAGTGGTTTTAATAACTCTACAACATGCAAAGATATGCAGTTATTTTTGCATTGAGCATAGAGTGCATGCAGGTTAATCATACGTGGTTTGTCTGTGCCTGCACTCTTCTGGTCACTGAAAGCACAACCCTGGAGTGCAAGGAAAGCGCCACCAGGAAAGGGCTATTAAAATTAGTGAAACGCTTGGCTGGCTAAGAGGAAAGAACACAAGTAAACGTGGGGAATTCTGGCAGGAGAGAGGGTACAGGGAACACTAACATGGAAGATCAGTGATAGGGAGCAGCAACATGAGGTGGTAGCAGGAGTCAAATCAGCCTGTTAGGAAAAACAGGAACTTTGGTATCTGAGGCAAAGGGCAAGAGAGAGACCCAAAGTAGAAGCAACTCACCTGTCAATTAGTTGGTCAGTCTTCCCCTTGGCATGATGTGGAGCAGGATAGAATTGTCAGTAAGCGCTTTGCATAGCGCAAGGTGGCAAGGCCACCAAATAAATTCCTGTTCTTCAAATGCAGTCATAATGGAAAATTTCAATTAAGGTAATGGGTACACGTGATGACAAACGTGGTTACTAAGGAAAAAAAATTGGGAACTTAAAATCAAGAGTCTTTGACAGCATGACGTATTGATGTCATTTGAAAGACAAAGGCAAGTCCATCGCAAACAAGTTCTATTTATAATGTTTTTACATTTCTTGCTTAAATGGCTTCACATGTAGTCTCAAGATCACTGTGGCAATCTAGTCAGGAGTGAGATAAACTGGGTCAGGGACTAGTAGAGTGAAGGGCGGAAAAAAACCTTGTTAATGGTACTCTGGATGTTCAGGGACACTTCATGTTTCCTGTCAGAGGTTGGCTCTCCCCTGGGAAGCATGATGCATTACATTACTTTGGTTCATCTGTGTGCATGAAAGAAGAGTGTGCATTTGTGCATGTTTGCACATGTGACTGAGTTGCTCCAGCTCGATGAAAATAAGGCAATGACTAAATCACTACTTACTTGCATCACATAAGGTCTTACACAGAGTTACTTACTGAGCTTGCAATTTTACAGTTTGATTCAGGCTGAATTCTTTTTACAAAAGAAAAGCAAAACCCCTCCTGGTCCTTGAACCAGTAACCTTCCAGTCACAAGGCCAGTGGCTTGACCCCCATATCAACTGCTGTTCTATTGTTTTTTGTGTCGGTATTTTTCACTTTCTTTCATTCTTTCTTACCATGCCAGCATGTGCTATGATTTCATGTCTTCATACAGTCTGTTCTTTGTGTCTCTACATTGATCTGCAAACTCCAACAGGGTCAAAGACAATTTAGTTATTCTTATCTTTTTAAATATCTTGGTAGAAAATAACTAAAACTGCACCTTTAATTCTTCTTTTTTTTTGTTGTACACGGTTGTTTTTTAATCCTGATAGACCTCAGAGTGGGAATTTAGGTAAACAACATAAACCATAACCTGAGTGGGGGACTTAACCTCATAATGGCTCATGAAACCATTATGAAGACTAGCAGGCCCACAGTGTGTCCCTGGCATTGGGGGACTGTAAGATAAGTGCTGCTGTACAATTAAAGCATTGCCATAGAAACCTGCATTGTTCTCTCCTCCATTAACAAGCGCTGCAGCTGGCGGAGCAGGATGTGAAATGCTTTCAGACCTGGGCTGGGCACAGTTGGTATCACTGGCCCGGTGTGCGAACCTTGCGTTCCTTTTGACATTGTATCTACCCTTTAGTTCTCTTAGAGAGACCTTGAAAAAGTCAGACCATTAACTGACTCATTTTTACATTTGGACATCACCTGAACAGGTAACCTGGTATTTTTTCACAAGTGCCCTAATAACAGCACTGTCCATGCAGGCATATTTGTCTTTGATCAGAGCTGACTCTCACTACCTGCTTTTAAACACCGACTGTTGGATCTGCATAGAATTCAGAGTCAGGTCACAGTTGGATTTGCATAGAAGACACGGTAGCATAAGAATGTATAGTACAGAGAATCCAAAATGTGGCCCAATTTAGCTTGCCATTTGCCAATAACCTAAAATTATCACTTTGTCAAGATTAGCTATAGAAGATTCCTAACCTTCCTTATCCCCGCAAGCTACATTTGGCCATGGTTTACTGCATTCCCTGAAAGCACCTTGCAAGTATCGGGTTGGACCCACTTTTGGACCCAAATTCTGACCCTACCATCTGAATGTCACAGCAGAAAACTCATCAGACCCATTTTTCCAGTCTTCTATTGTCCAATTTTGGTGAGCCCGTGCGAATTGTAGCCTCAGTTTCCTGTTCTCAGCTGACAGAAGTGGTACCCGGGGTGGTCTTCTGCTGCTGTAGCCCATCTGCTTCAAGGTTTGACATGTTGTGGACTCAGAGATGCTCTTCTGCATACAGAGGTTGTAACAAGTGGTTATTTGAGCCACTGTTGCCTTTTTATCAGCTCAAACCAGTCTAGAGATGATTGTGCGTGAAAATTCGAGTCAATCAGCAGTTTCTGAAATACTCAAACCAGCCCGTCTGGCACTAACAACCATGCCACATTCAAAGTCACTTAAATCACCTCTTCCCCATTCTGATACTTAGTTTGAACTTCAGCAGATGGTCTTGACCATAACTATCTGCCTAAATGCACTGAGTTGCTGCCACGTGATTGGCTGATTAGATACTTGCGTTAAAGAGCAGTTGAAGAGGTGTAACAAATAAATTGGCCGGTGACTGCATGTTTTTATCTTTAAAAAAAAATAAAACAACATTAAGCATTTTTGGCATTCTGTCATTTAATCTGGGTGCCGTTTAAAATCAAAAAGATACAGTAGCTTTGTTTGTAAATTGTGTTTGTTGAGATGGGTGGAAAATATACATAAACGATCTGCTTCTAAACTCCCAAGTCAAACTATTTTTGGAAGCATCGCTTTGGCGAACTGAGCACCGTTTATTTAATATCGTCACTAGGGTAAAGAAGAGAAATTACAATTAGATTTGGTTGTGCGCCAGTGCACTTTACTGTTTGCAGAACATAAGCTAATGTTCTTCTCTCGAAATCAGTTCAACGTAGAACTGAAGAATAGAGGCGAGTCTATCCTGGCGTGAGATTAATTCCTATGCTCGTCAGCAAAAAGTCTTTCGAATCATGAAGCATCCATTCAAATACATGCAATATGTGAAGAGAGACATGTTTGCCCTTTAAACTCTTTCGAAGTGTTAACTCCTGGGATGTGTTACAATTAATCGATCTTGTTAAATACGTGTCGATTGCATATTGTGATTGGAAGATAATGTTTGATTATTGTCTGATATTGTCTAATCGTGTTGAAAGGCTGCGAAAGCTCTTTCAAATTATTTTACAATGTTCTCTCTCTATCTTCGTCTGTCTTGGGGAAGTAACGGGTTTATGTTTTGTGTGCGATGAATTCCACCTTGATAGACTGGGTTTTGGCCGTCCTCCCAGTTTATTTTAGCCCTATTGTTAACAAAACTGTGTTCAGTGCAGATGTTGAGTAAAATGTCAGCCTTTGTCCGGCTGGTGTAGTGGTCAATGTACAAATATACCACTAACTGAGAAGCGGCTGTAATTGTATCTAATTACGTCTAGCCAGTCATAAATTAGATTTGATTGTTAATTAGTCATCTCTGCCGTGGGAACTATAAATTGTACTCCTAAATTAACATTTGCATTTGTTACTTTTAATTTGTAGTTATATGTGCTGCTTCTTATAGCAAATCAATAATTAGTGTATTATGTAACAGTAATTATAATTTCACAATGCTTCAGTTTTTCCATAAGACAGTATCCTGGCAGACAGTAGTGGACTAATACGTTGTTGTCGCTCGCTGTGTTCCAGACTACGCCACTCCTTATTACCCGGGTTTTCTTATTGTTTGGATATTTGCCTTGTGACATAATTAATGTAAATTCGGTTTTGTACTTGTACAAAGAGTACTGTGGAAAAAAAGATTATGAACACATCTTATGGAACAACATTATTATGGGATCATTCATATTGATTAATTATTGAATTTTTTGAGGAAAAACAACGTGCAACAACAAATATAAAAGTTAAAAATATAAATATAGCTGCAAGCAGCAAACCGGAAAGGATTCAACATCATGTAACATATGTTGGAAATTTATCATAAATCTCTACAACCATGCCAAGTTTGCCGAGTTCTTGAGAAACTATGGGAGTTGTATGGTCATTTTTGCCAAAAGTGGCAGAAGGAAAGAAGTAAAGAAAAGTAAAATCCTAAACAAAAACAACAATGTGCCTACGCACGTTCAGTGCCTGGCCACCTAATTATTAATTTACAAGAACAACACTTTAATTGCATGTGTTTGGATGGGAAATGACAAGCACAGAATATGCCACACCAGCACAAAGATTTCTGTCTTAGAAATTGCCCTGCAATTTAACTTGAGACTTTCGGCAATATTCCGACGCCACATTGCGTACGTACGCATCATCCAGATGTGAAAATGAAAATTATTCAGGGTTTAATATTGTTTCTGTTGAGACGTGTGAATGAATCATTTAACTCTCTTTCTCTGAGAACGCTTCACCACCCTTACCTCACTGATCTTTCACCCTGTGTGCCCCCCAGTGCTGCTTTTTGTTCTGTTCCAGTGAACAGTGCAGTTTATGAGCAGGTTGCTTAAGTATTTGCAATCTTTATTGTTGGCAAAAACATTTAATTTTTAATCGGACGCAAATCACCCTCACTGTGTCCTTTCGTCTTCAGGGAATCGGGACGGCCTGCAGTGGGGTGGGGGGGAAATGTCTAGGAGGGCAACTGTTGCAGACTATTATTGTTATTTAATTCTAATTCTTGAACCTTCAGACCAGGCGCCCTTTCCCACTTCCCCCCTTTAAGTCCAGGTCGTGATCTCGGAAGCCCCAAAGCAAGCCAGCCCTGCTATCAGCACAAGTTGCGTGGACATTAACTTTTAAAATCTAATTTACAGGCATTAACAGAGGCCTGTTATTTCCATATTACTTTCACAGCGAAAGCAATTTTATTGTTTGAAACAATTCAGGGATTCCCATGTTTCCCATAAATATTTCAAGACCACCCCCCAAGGTGGGGGGGGGGGGGCGCCCCCCCCGGCCGGCGCGGGGGGGGGCGGGGGTGGTGGGGGTGGGGGGGGGGGGTGGGGGGGGGGGGGGGGGGGGGGGGGGGGGGGGG